>CBVK0100972018.1:0-14187 GCA_900067695.1 Picea abies
CATGTGCATAATAATCTCTTGTATCATCTTGGCAAGTTGTGTATTCCACAAGGGGAAAGAATCAACATTATAAGGGAAGCACATTCTTCTCTTATTGCTGGTCATTTTGGTGTAGGCAAGACAGTGGCTAATTTGCAAAGATACTGCTACTGGCCTAAAATGAATGAAAGTGTTTTGAGATATGTTCGAGGATGTTCGTTGTGTGCCACAAGTAAACCTAGCAATTGAAAGTTGGGTTTGTATACTCCACTTCCAGTTCCTTCTCGACCTTGGGAAAGTATTTCCATGGATTTTGTAGGTGGTTTACCTATGTCGAGATGAAGTCATGATTATCTTTATGTTGTGATTGATCGATTTAGCAAAATGTGTATTTTGATGCCTTGTACTAAGCAGGTTATAGCAGAACAAACGACACAGTTGTTCTTTCAAAATGTTTGGGTGCATTTTGGACTCCCTAAGTCCATTATTTCGAATCGAGATTCTCGATTTGTTGGAAGTTTTTGGTCAAGTTTATGGGCACTCATGGACACTAAACTTAAAAAGAGCACATCTTTTCATCCACAAATAGACGGTTAGACAGAGGTGGTAAATCGTACAGTGGTGCATCTTCTTCGTGCTTATTGCAACAAGCATCCTAAACTTTAGGATGAACATTTACACTACATTCAACATGCATACAATCAAGCTAAGCACTCTTCGACTCAAACGTCGCCATTTGAAGCATGTTTTGGATATTTTCCCAAGTCTCCTTTAGATTTTATCTTTGGGAAAGATATTTTTGTCGAAGGTCAATATGACATTGATAGGGCAGAAAAGTTTGTTGAACAAATTCAGTCGATACATCAAGTGGTGCAAGAGTAGTTGGAAAAGAGTCAGGCCAAGTACAAGACGAGACATGACAAGCATCATGTTGATCACAGTTTCCAAGTTGGGGATGAAGTTTGGCTTTACATCAGTAAGGAGAGGATTAAAGGAGAAGGTAAAAAGTTGAAACCGATTCGATATGGTCCTTTCAAGATTATCAACAAGATTGGTAACAATGCTTTTCATTTAGATTTGCCTCCTTATATGCAGATGTATGCAATTGTTAATGTTGAAAATTTGAAATTGTATGAGCCTCCATTGATTGATGATCAAGGAGAGCATGCTCAGATTCCTTCCATAGATGATTTTTCTCAAGAGTATCTTACAGAACTGCATGAAGACACCATCCTTGACAAGAGAATGCGAACTTCAAAATGAGGAAATGTGGAGTATCTTCGAGTTCATCTTAAAGGGACGAATCCAAGTAAGTCCAAGTGGATTGAGGTTGGAAGGGTGAGGGAACTATACCCTCATCTTCACATAGACTGAAAATAGTCTTTTGGAGGTCCAAAAGCTTCCCAATGGGGAGGTGTGATCAGGGGATCAAATTTTTGCTCAAAAATTCAAAGTGCTCAGAATCGCTTCAAAATAGACGAGAGCGTAGGCCTCGTTGTTGTGAACCAAACACAACTCATTTCATCTCAAACGAACATCAGGAGTGAGAGATATTGCAATCTGTTCATAAAGTCAAACAGGCAAAAAAAAGGGGACGCTGACTGTACGATCCGTATAGGCTGACATGGTAGGGCCGTACGACCGTACAATGATGTGGCATGTGATGACATGGTAGATTTTGGTTGGCTGTTGAGGGAAAATGATATCTCGACACATGGCATTATTTGGTCAAATGATTAGGTGCCACATGGCCCAATCATGGGCTGTCACGTGGCACCCCTTTATTGGCTTTTGGTTGTTATGTAAAATTATATTGGAGTCCGTGGGGTTCGACCCCCGGACCTCCCCTCCACATAACTCCTTCGCAAAGACCATTCGACCAATGGACCATTGTTTGTGACTTAATATGTATATGAGTTTGATTGTATTTAAATTCAAGTTATGTGACCGTTGGCAGGGGGATCGGGCCGTGGCTTAGCCCCGGCCCACGATCATTTGATTGTATATATGACCATGTCATATATTATATAACCCGACAGTTGGCCCGCGGTTGTTTGATTGTATATATATGACCATGCCATATATTATATAGCCTGACAGTTGGTGCGCGCAGGGTTTTAAACCTAGCCCGTGGTTCTTTGAATTGTGACATGTGCCCACGACTAGAGTGCAGGGAGTTAGTACCGTTGGCACGGTTTCAACCATTTGTCCCTTTTTGCCATAGCACGTGGTCATATGATCCCCATGTGCCTAGGTGCTAGGCGGTTAGGGGCTGGTGCACCCATAACCGTCCTACAATTTGCACTGTTGGCGCGATTGCGCCTGGTGCTGGGTTTCTACGCTATATATTGCGTGTGTGTCAGGTTCATTTGACAAGGGTGCAATTTGTAGATGCAGAGACAACAAGCTTGAAGGGGGGGACTTCCAGGAGTCCTAACTTCTTCATTTTTCCACTGATTGAGGTGCTGAAAAAGCCCAGCTAGGGGTTTTTGGATGCTCTGACGCCATTGGAGCAGTCGGTTGGTCAGTTTGAGAATTGTAAGGCATGTTTTTGAGCATTTTGAGAAATTAATAATAATGATCCATTGGAAGATGGACCAGGAGATGTAGCCCAAGAGAGGGGTGAACTCCTTTATTAATTGTTGTGTTTTATGTGCTTATGTTCATTGATTATGCTATTGTCCATGTGTATTTTGCATGAGTAATACTTAAATTTATGTGTTGCAAAGTTGATCCATTTTCTTTTAACACATAACATTTACTTGCAATAATTTCAATATTTTCAAGTCTTCTTCATTTTTAGATCAATTATAGGAATTTGAAGATATATTCCAAGAAATACCCAGATTGCCACCAACAAGGGAGATAGATTTATCTATTGATTTAGTGCCAGAAGTTGCCCCAGTGTCAAAAACACCTTACAGAATGAGCACACCAGAGTTAAAAGAGTTACAAATGAAGTTGGAGGAATTGTTGAAGAAAGGGTACATACATCCAAGTGTTTCACCTTGGGGAGCACCAATACTTTTCATCAAAAATAAATATGGAACCTTGAGGTTGTGTATTGACTTTCTACAACTGAACAAGTGCATTATAAAGAACAAGTATCCTTTAGCCTGAATTCATGACCTCTTTTATCAGCTAAGAGGAGCAAAGGTATTCTCAAAGATTGACCTAAGGGAAGGATACCATTAGGTAAGAATCAAGGAAGAAGACATTCATAAGACAACCTTTAGGACCAAGTATGGGAATTATGAGCTTGTAGTAGTGCCATTTGAACTGACCAATGCACCAACTGTCTTCATGTGCTTAATGAATGGAATATTCATAAATTATTTGGATAAGTTTGTCATAGTATTTCTGGACAACATACTTATCTATTATAAGTCTGAAGAGGAGCATGCACATCACTTAAGACTGGTATTGAAAGTACTGATAGAACATCAGTTGTATGCCAAGTTGAGTATGTATTCTTTTGATCAAAAGAAGATCCATTACTTGGGACACATTATTTCAGAGCAGGGCATAACAGTAGATCCAGAGAAGATCGAAGCCATTAGAGGATGGCCAACACCCAGAAATGTGTCATACATCAGATCTTTTATTGAATTAGCTGGCTACTATAGAAGGTTCATAATAGGGTTCTCTAACATTACTCATCCCATCACTTCTTTGAAAAATAAGGGAACTAAATTTGAATGGACACTCAAGTGTGAAAATAATTTTAATCTGTTGAAGGAATTACTTACTAGTACACCTGTGTTAAAGATTGTTGACCCAAATGAAAGCTTTGTGGTATGTACAGACGCATGTAAGGAAGGACTTGGGGGAGTCCTCACACAAAATGGACATATCATTGGATATGAGTCCAAAATGCTTAAGGAACATGAGAGGAACTTGCCACCCATGACTTGGAACTTGCTTCCATTGTTCACGCCTTGAGGATGTTGAGGCATTATCTCATGGGAAAGAAATTCGAATTAAGGATAGACCACATTGGCTTGAAGTATCTTTTTGAAAAACTGACCTTGAATGCCAGGCAAACAAGATGGCTGGAATTTTTAAGTGAATATGACTTCGATATCAAGCATATCAAGGGAAAGGAGAATAAGGTTGTTGATGCACTTAGTATAAGAGTGCATCTCATGCATGCTACTGTTGTCAGTATGCATCAATCAGACTTGAAGAGTAGAATTTTAGATGGTCTTGTTACAGATCAGCATTACCTACAGGTAAAGGAAAACTTACAGCAAGGAGACATACAACAAAAAATAAAGGACTATGAGATAAAGGAAGACATATTACTCATACATAAAAACATAATCAATGTTCCTAGTTCTGGAGAACTGAGGAATTTGGTACTGAAGGGAATTTGGTACATCTCGGTTACCAGAAAACAATTACACAGTAAGAAGCCAGTTCTTTTGGTCGAGAATGAAGAAGGATGTTGTTGATTACATCACTCAATGTATGGAATTTCAAAAGGTGAAGGCTGAGCATAGGAACCCAACGAGTTTGCTACAACCATTGCCAATTCCAGAGAAGAAATGGGAAGTGATCACCATGGATTTCATCGCAGGATTAGCCAAAACGAATAAACAAAATGATTCAATCATGGTGGTGGTTGAAAAATGAATAAAGGATTCTCATTTTGTGCCTGTGAAGACAACACATACAATGGATAATATTGCATAAATTTTCATGAAGGAAATTGCTAGGTTGCATGGTATACCTAGGACAATCGTCTCGGATAAAGATACAAAGTTTACCTCCAATTTATGGAGGGGATTGTTTAAAGGATTTGGTACAAATCTAAACTTTAGCACAACATATCATCTCCAGATAGATGGGCAAATAGAGAGAGTCAATTGAATAATTGAAGACATGCTGAGAATGTATGTGATGGATAAGCCATCTAAGTGGGAAGATTACTTACACTTGGTTGAGTTTTCATATAATAATGGGTATCAAGATTTATTAAGAATGAGCTCATTTGAATCCTTGTATGGTAGGAAATGCGATACTCCAGTAAGCTGGGACAACCCAACAGATAGAGTGGTACTTGGGCCAGAGTTGCTCAAGGACATGGAAGACCAGGTGGTCAAGATCAAGTAGAATTTAAAGGCAATACAAGATAGATAGAAAGTTTATGCAGACAAGAACATGACATATAGAGAATTTAAAGTAGGGGAGCATGTACTTTTGAAAGTGAAGCCCAAGAAAATCTCTTTGAAATTGGGTAGTTGTAAAAAGCTGGCAGCCAGATTTTGTGGTCCATTTGAAATATTGGATAGAATAGGGCCAATTGCATACATGATTTCATTGCCTTCTTCCATGAATGTGCATAATGCATTTCATGTCTCTTTACTAAAGAAATATGTACATGATCCTAACCATGTTATTGATTGGCATTTGATTCAGGTAGAGACAGAGGGAGATTTTCAGGTTTAGCCAATGCGGGTATTGGACAAAAAAGTCAAAATGCTTCGGAATCGAATTATAGAGCTGGTAAAAGTTTAGTGGACCTGCTACGATTCTGAAGATGCTACCTGGGAGCATGGAGATGCCATGTGGGCAGACTACCTGCAACTTTTTGAATAAATTTGAGATTTTGATCTCTATTTTGTATATGCACTAAGAACAATGCCAAAATAAGGGGGAGGGGATGTAACACCCTAGGTTTTGAAGCCCCATTGTAAATAATGTATTGTTACAATGTTGAGAGGCCAGAGTGCCCAAACAATTATTAAAAGACCAGTGTGCCCAAGACATGCAATATTTTTTATCATTATTAAAAATAAATACATCATTGGCTGCTAGACAGACAAGGACTAGAGTTATAAGGGGCTATGATTCCACAAGAGAGGGGGCTTGATTCATTGATTTCTTGTACATTCATTCATCTCCCTCACGCACTTTCATGCACCCACTTACCCATTCATTGATCCATCCTCATCCGTGTCTTGGTCGGGGAAAGGGAACCAAACTGTTGAAGAATTAGCCATGGTATGGTGGGCTGCACTGGTCACTGGCGTGATCCAGCCGTGACTTCAGGCCTGCATGTCTGAGATGCATTGGCCTATCTCCAACGTTGCTCACAACTGCGAGTCCTGAGAGTTCCAGCATTGAGATTCTGAACCAGTTGTGCTGGAGACTGAATAAGGAGGAGGAATTCTTGAGGGACTACGTGGCAGAGAAGGGTGGAGGCCCATTCTCTCGGGTGCTGCAAGCTAGGTACTTGGAGTTTTGTGAGTGTTGGGAAGCCTGTGAGAGCTTGGGTGCTGACTGGTTTGAAAAGCCAAGTAACACTCTGGAATTTTCCTTGTGGATTCATAGCCCGAGCTTGTGGGTGACGTTGTTGTTGAGTTTTGGAACAATAGTGTCTATAATTGGGTGGAACGTCCTTGTTTTGCAGCCAATTGGTGTCATATTTCATAAAGATAAGTGCTCTATGTTATGCTATTATTTAAATGTATATGAATGTATTTCCGCTATATATTTAATTATCGTTTAATTGAATCTTTAGACTATGCATGCTTGCTAACTACTGATGTGTATGTCATTAAAGTCTTTTCTTTTATGCATCCTTAAATTTTAAAAAGGTATCGGTAAGAGAAAGAAGTCCAAGGGTGGGATTGAAAGTAGCGTACCCCGGCCTGTGGGTGGATGGGTATGTTACAAACCCTAAGAGAGGAGCATAAGTGCTTCCTCCTCTCACAAGGTCATTCTTGTTCAAAATTGGTGAAATCTCCTTTCTAGGGTTAGCATCCTAAATCCTTAAAGTGCTACCACTTTAGGATTTTAGCCCTATACACTTGATTTATTGACCTAGTTGAAGTTTTAAGAAGGGAGAAATGGTTGCTAGAGCCTAAAACTTCTTGCACTCTAGCAATCCTTCTCCTCAAGTTTTAGACCCTAAGGCCCTAATGTGCTATCACCTTAGAGTTTAATCCCTACTTCTTAGTGTGTGCTATTTCAATCTTCAAGCATTTTTGTATTACTGTTATAAAGACTCCATAGACCTCAAAGGAATTGTTTTTTAGTTCTCTTATGGTGAAATTGATCAACAAACAACTTTATTCAATTCTCTTAAGCTCTTTACTAACTTTGCTAACACTAACACCCACTAATTTGCTAGTTAAATTGTTGCTATTGCAAAAGTTTGCTACAACACCTGATAACACTTTAATTTGTTGCATACATCAATCTAAAGGTGGCCTATCTGTCTCATAATTTCTCCTTAGCAATTGGATAATATTCTATCTGGTGCATGCTTAATTTTCTTGGTCAATTGTTGAAGGTCTAAGCTATTTTTATTGTTTCTATTACAAATTTATATTGTTGTTATAAGACTGGTGCATTGCTACAAATTTGTACCATCCATTGTAATTTTCATTTGTCTAGTGTCTTACGAGGTATTATTTCCATGTTTATACTTGGAAATCATACTATATATGCTATAAAGTGTTCTTATTCTAGGCATGTACTCAAACATCCTTATACCTCTTAGTTTTCCTTGACCTAGACCTTTCTTTAGGTGATCAAGAGAGGGGGTGGTAGGCTTGGCTAGAATACTTACTACTTTGATCCCTTGAGGTCACTAGGGAAGACTCCGCTTTGGTGGACCTCCTCCATCACTAAAATGAGGGGATTTCTTACTAAGGTGATAATGGTAGGATTTCCCATTGTTACGCGAGATTTAAAGAACTTTTGGTGGGATTTGCAAAAGTACAAAGCATGTGATAACAATGCTCACCTTACATTTTAAATTGTTGGTGCATTTGACACACCAACAATTCATTAGCATACCTTTATTCTTGCTACGATCATTTCATAGGATGTTTACAAAGGTGTAGAGTGGGAGAAATGGTTCCCTTGTACACCATGTATTATTCAAATTTCTAGTAGTAAATGTGTTGTAGAGGAAACAACTTGCAATAATCTGGAAACAATTTGCTAGAACATAGGCTAGGGCCAAATTTTCTCAAAATGAAGAGGTTGTAGAGCTTGCGACAATTGTTAAAGAAACCCCTTAACCATGTATCCATAATTAGCAAAGAAGCAATAGAGAGAAACACAAGGAAACCAAGCCTACTAATGAATCTAGAGTAAATATTACTAAGGTTGGTGAAGTAGTTTCCTTGGCATAAGTTTTTGACCCCATAAGTAACATTGGAGACTCTCATCTGCATGATGATACTGTTCTTTTACTGGGTTTTGGAATACCTATTATTGAAGAATTTGGAGAAACACAAATCCTTGCTCCAGAAGTGGTAACATTTGTTATAGCACAATGTTGAGGTTCCAAAAACTAAGGATAAATGTTGCACCCACCATGTTTACTAGATAAATTATGCTAACTAGAGAGGTTGAGGAATTCGTGAATCAAATCCTTATTTTAATATTTGATATTGCAAAGTGGAGAATAATTGCATAAGCAAAAGGACAAGGAATTATTTGAGTTGATGGGCATGAACATGTAGCTTGTTCAGTGAAATAATGGATTTCCATTTCTTCTATAGAATACTTAGACAATATGAACTAGTTAAGGAACAAAAAATCCAGTTTGAAGAAGGTATTGTTGAAACAATTATAAGGGACTAGGAAGAGGGATAGTGAAATGATTGGAATGACATACCTAACTAAGAGGGTAGGGAAATATGTAGCAAAAATGTTAGCCTGCAAACCACCACCTAGGGTATATGCATTATACTTGAAAGAACAATGGTTTGAATTATTGATTGAAAGAATTCCCTCTCATTAGCCTATTGATATGAATAGCCCATGGGATTTCTATGAGATATATTTCACTTTCACCCTAGAAAGACATAATTTGATGTGTCAATTATATTTACATAAATTGTAAACAAAAATGGTCTCCCAATACTTATGTGGTAGATGTATAGTTGAGGGCTTTCATATCTTCATTGCAAAATTAACAAAATAGGTTAAATTGAAGATATGAGAAAATAAAAGGCTGAAGAGATGGAAATTAAGTTGTTGGTTAGAGTAGAACATACAAAACCTAGATAATTATGGGTGAATCATATTAGGATAGTGGTGGACCCTAAAATATTCCCTCTTTTAGAGAAGAGTCGGTTAGAAGCATTGGAAAATTACAATAGAATGGCAGTGAAGTCTAGAAACATGTTGTTGTGGTGTTCTAGAACACAATGGGATGAATTGCCAAAGATGCTACATATAAGAGAACCTCACCCATTTCTAGAACTTTGGAAAACCCTGTTTATTGAAGATTTATATACCGAGGACCTCTATAGGATTACATACAATTAGCTAGGGTTGAAATTTCAATTTCCACCCTTACGACACCCCATTCATGATTGGATGGGATAGGGAGAAGATGATATTGCTGCTAAGTGGAAAATATGGGAATATATCATCAACTATTTATGATATTATCACAAGGAAGGCTTAACCTACTTAATATCTTATGATTTAGGGAAAGTTTGTATAGAAGAAAAACAAGCGGTCAAAGGGAATGATGGAAAATAGGTAGTGGCTAAGGAAGGATACATGTAGTATCCACAATATATGGGGAATGCAATACTCAATAGGTAGAGATAGAAGAAAATGAGTAGGATTAATGATGATAGATAATTTTAGGGATGAAATTTTGCCAATGGGCTAAATTTTAGGGTTTAAATTTTTGAAGGGGCAAATTTTTATTGAAGTAGTTTTTTAAAAAAATAAGATTTTTAGCCCAAATATTAAATTAAACAATATATATGGTAGATTATTTGTCCCATAAAGAAAATCTGAAATTCTAGTACAAAGAGGGTTCACCCTCCTGATTTCATGACAAAATTTTGAATTCGCCTCAATATTTTAGAATCTATTCTTTTTGGTGAGTGAATCACCCTGCATATCCTCGAATCAAGGATATAGGTAAAATATTTCTCCTACATCTCCTCATTTCAGGGGTTTATGTAATCTATTTATCCCATGGATTTCATGTATTTTCTTTAGGTAACAATTTCTCCCATCGAATTTTCGGTTCCCCCCTGCATTTTCAAATTTTGGGCCTCAGGCATGTATTTTCTTTCAATTTTTATCGGTATTACCAAGATTAATGGGTATCACCAAGATTTTAACACATTATAAACCATTTTAATATTTGGAAATGTCATCTCCAGGTGTTGGAAATGTATTTTGGCATTTTGGAGATAGATTCTTGTTAAAAAGGCCTTTGAAATGCAGTTGAATCATGTCAGCGGTCTTTTAAAATTTTGAATGCCATATTAGTTGTTTAAGTCAATGTATTGGATGTATTAGGTGATGTTTTGATCACTAAAATGAAATTAAACAAAAAAAATATAACCCTAATCTCTTATTAATCAAGTTATAAATGGAGGGATTGGGTCTTCTTTAATGATAACCCTGTTTTTGGCTTTATTTCAAAATTTGAAATTTGTGGGTGGTATTATGAAATATTTAACATCTTGTGTTTTTATTGCATATATGTTTGTTTGTGTGTATGTGTCATGTCCTGGCCATATCATATCCTGATTTTTTCAAAATTTTCTACTTCCATATCCATGACACTTAGCCATTTTGAACAAGTGATTGCTTTGTGGTGAGCAATGGGTGCATACTTGGATAAAAACTTGTAAAAGCATAGGATTTTGTTCTTTTTGCATTGGATTTGAATAAGAATTCTAGGGAGAGGCCTCCTAACTTGGATTTATAGTTTTCATGGTTTCCAAAACTCATGGCATGAGTGCCTTTTTGCTTATTTTCCACTAGAAGGGTGGTTGTAAACCTGTAGCAACAATGGCTTTCAGTTGCTTTTACACAAGAATTGTTTTTTTTTTTTTTTTTTAGAAATTCCTTGTTTTTTTTTTTTTTTTCTAGAAATTCCTGATGAGAAACACAATTATTTATTGAATACCAAATTGTGTAAATGATGATCTCATTGTGTTTATTAAAGTTTAAATTATTTTGATTCATTGTTTGTTATTAATCATTAATCAAGGATGTTTTTCATGTTTTTAATATTTTCAATTCCTATGTAGTATATAAATTTTCATTTGGGGTAGGGTTCCTTAAGTCATGGTAGACCCCCAACATACCTTGACATCCCCTGGAATTTGAGTGGTGTCCCCAGACATACTGGGTATGTGTCCCGTTGCACCCACTTACTGGAACTTTAGTTGAACATTGATAAAAATAATCCTTTCTTGTACAACAATTTCCTGTTATAGATGACATACTATTTGAAGAACCCACACAACTTGCATGTTTCCTCCAATAAGATAATAGTGAAATCAAATAGTGAAGCCAAAATATTTTACTATTTCCAAACTGTTAGAGTAAGCCCAAGCTTTTTTAACAACCTTTAGATTGGTTTTTGTCTGACTTATTCTTGCGAATTTAAAGACACTTCTCATACAAATTCATTCCATTTGCAATGAGTACAGTATGTCACATGAACCAGGATAAATTATATAGCAAGTACTCGAAGATTATAGTTTAGGATGAATAAGGGTTTGTGTATGGGAGTGAATTTTCCAACTAGTGCAAAACCTTTGTTTTTAGCCTTCTCAATTGGGGTGGTTATAGGAGTTTTATTCAAACTTCGAAGTAAGGAAAATCTCGAGGCATAATTGTTGTGATTTCTAGTTCCAGTGAAAGTAAAAAGGACCTTTGTGTTTCCTTGTTTCCAGTGGAGAATTTTATTCACATCCCAAGTTTCGGCATCATTAGATCGATCATACTAGTTTTACTATGCTCCTTGAATAAAATGAAAGGCTTCCTCGTTGTCAGCATCGTAAATAAATAGGAAGGCATGTTATATATATTGGAATGAAGTATTAGAGATGTTAGGTAAAACCTTATTCAAGTTGCTGCCAGTCTCCTTCATCGATTTGAAACTCAATAGGATGGATGTAGAGATGAGGAGATGCAGACGTATATGATTTAAGTTGTTGCAGATGACCTGTTAGTTTTGGGTTTCCCATGACATATTGTATTTCTAGAATTGTGTTGGCCATGCTTGATAACTTCTTGACAAAATGTTTCAATAAAAACCATTTGAATATTGGTATAGATTAAGGAAAGGATGCCACTTTATGACTACTTAGATTTCTCAAGTTTTGGATGGTTCTATGTTTTAAAAAAGTGGGGAATAGTCAAATGTCTCTAATGAATAGTTTATTACTTCATATTCAACATATGTAACCATGTATTTTCTAAATGTTCATTATAACACATCAATGAAGGCATCAAACTCTACCAAGGAGGCATAATTCCCAAGTATTAAATTAAATCCCCCTGAGGCATAAAGCAATAGGTTCTACAATCACCTATTGGTGAGTAAATGAGGATCAAAACACAATCTACTACAATTTTATTTCAAATGTGGTGCCATAGATAATGCTCAACAAGTATTCAATAAAAATATTGAGCAAAAATGTGTAGTCTCATATAATGCAATTATTGTATGAGATGTCAACATGGGTATGTACATGATGTACTACATTTGATTGAGTAAATGACATAGGTTGAGATTTTTGCGGTGGTGGAGATAGTCCTACTTATTTGTATTACAATTCTAATTAATATTGTTTTTTTCATAACACCATATTAGTAGAATATGAAAAGAGATGGGTGTTGTAGAGTATTCAATTCATATGAAAATTGAGAAAGAAGAGTCTAAAGAAGGTTTTTATGTTAGTATTATGAAGCAAGCCATAAATATTTTACATTGGCATTAGGGAAACCATTTAAACATTGACATCAAGGAAACTAGTTTCTTGCAATTTCATAGGTTATATGTAGTAGATCCACATAAATATATTTGTGTGGTTGTTGAAGGATGTGGCCTTATCAAAGCTCTAGCTTCTTCTATTTCCAACACTTCTCACAAACTAAGATGAACTCAAAGACTCAAGTTGATTTCAAAATTATGGAAATAATGTCAAGGTTTCTTTTAGGTCCAATGTAAACATTGAAGGTATATATGTATCTTCTCTCTCAAAGGTGTGGAAAACTCCAAATTAGAAATTGTTCTTTTTCTAAAGGATATCTTGTCTTTCACACCTTTTTCCATATATTTTTTTGTTTAGAAACTAAAGTAATTCATACTTCCATCAAGCTCATTCTCTTTGATCCCATTGTTGCAAAAATTCTCTAAACGAGTTGTGGTTCAATGTAACATAAATTTGCAGTTCTGGGATTCTCATTGAAAGCACAAGATTGTAATGCTTTTCACAACTTTTTTTGGTTTTGGTTTTGTTTAGATTCCTTGTTGTTTCATAACTTAAATTCTAGTGTATAAGCTACCTTTTATTTTTACCATCATGCAAATTTCCATGTACAACCATGCTTTTCGTTTCATAACTTAAATTCTAGTGTAAGTTACCTATTATTTTGACCATCATGCAAATGTCCATGTATGAACATGCTTACAACCATGCTTCTTTATATATCTAAGGTGTTTACTCATTTTAGATACTCCTAACAACAAATGTCTTGCTTTAGGGATTTCTACCTTATACAGTCTCAATGGAATTTTGTTGGGGACTTCTAGTGTTTAGTGCTCTTCTGTTGGCAAAAGTGAATGTGTTTTTTGTATGGAAACAAGTACAACTCATGCCTAGAAGGGAAAGTCAGAAGTGATTTTGGATTTGGAACGTTGAACACTAGAAATGATTCAATTTTGGAGGAATACCCATCATGAGATTTCAAGCTTGCAACACCATATTTCATTATTGTTTTATTTATTTATTTATTTATTTATTTCCTCACCATAAAGTAAATTTTGATTTAAAGCATTTCCTATCAGTTAATTTAATTTAATTTAATAAAATAGCTTACATTTATAGTGCTCTAAACTATGCAACTTTATTGTTTGGTTTAGCTCAGGTGGTTGGGAGAAATTATTGTTATCCTCCTCACCGATGTTCAATTCCCAAAACCAAATGTTGAGCTATCAAGATTCTAGGATTTACCCAGTTTAAAAAAATTGGTATTCATCAAAAGTTAGGGGCTTCATACAATATCAGTTTCTAAAACCATGCTATACAATTTTCTAAAACCATGGCTTCCTAAAATATCACTACTTAGCTTAGATTATGCATTGTTTGTGGATCAGATCCTCTATCACTTGATTGTACTGATCACAAGTTGAAGTAGTATCTCTCTTGTTGAGACATATTTGTAAAGATCATTTTGGTGAGATCGGAAGAG
>CBVK0100972020.1:0-11710 GCA_900067695.1 Picea abies
TTCGATTACCCACCTCCTCACGGTGATATCAAATTTATATCCAATCACCATAAGTTTGAGATTTTTCAAGTTTCATCGTTCCGCACGACTTACTTCAAGGATCCATGGATACTTCCTTCCCCATCGGCCACGATGGATGAGACAGGGCACCCAGGCATGTCCATGCCCTTGTTTTCCGCTGAAGTAGCATACTCTTTAGTCCAACAAGCTTCAACTAACCCTAATCCGACTCCTGCACAAGAGTTAGATCCACTTCTAGAGCCTATTTTGGCTTAGGGTTCTCTTGCTAACATTGATTCGTTAGACTTAGTCTTCCCTTCTGATGAAGCAGTAATCGAAGCAATGACTAGTCGAGACAAACCTTGGGAATATCTTCATCACAGATCATATTTCCTCCCAGAGTTAAGCCGAATTGAAGTAGGATAATTCACCGTAACTATGACTGGAAATAGGTCTTGTCATACTGATCCCTTAGCTACACACAAGATCTATGCTGAGGGTAATATGGAAACCATTGCTAAAACAATACCTATCAATATCTCCAAAACCCCTGGCATCATAGACAATGTTTTCATTAGAGCATACAGCTCCCCTGAGGAGATGCCAGGCATCGACCCACAAAGAGTCTATCATGAGCTAACTTTGTTGTTTTTCAAGCTCACTTTGAGATCTGAAAGCAACATCCGGCGAGACTGCATTTATGCTTTTCGATCTCGTCTGGATTAACTGAGAAAAGTAACCATTATGGAGTCTTCTTTAAGCCCTTTTCAGACTCCTTAAAGATGAAAATATTTTCGAGTGACCTTGTTTCTTCACACTCGTTCAATTGGTCCAGAGGAACGTTCCTTAAACAGGTCTTCTTTTAAACCCTTTTCAGACCCTATAAACATGAAAAGATTGTCAAGCGATCTTGTGGCCTTTCACACTTGTTAAACTGAAATTTGAAGCCACCTCTGTCTGGCGGTAGTTTACCCCTTTTTCGGTCCGGACGGTCAACTATATGAACAAAGGTATACTCTATGGAACTTTCGTTCTTTAGAAGAGTACTCTCAGGTATAATGTTATCCCTTTTACGGGCCTAAGGGACTAAACTTACGAAAAAGAAACCCCCACGGAGTCCATAGTTAAGCTCTTTTCAGACTCCCTAAAATTGAAAAGATCACCGAGTGACCTTATTCTTTCACACTCGTTAAATTGGTCCAGAAGAATATTCCTGACGGATTCCATAGTTAAGCTTTTTACAGACTCCTTAAAAATGAAAAAATGGACGAGTGACCTTGTCCTTATCACACTCGTTAAAATGGTTTTGAATCGATGTCTTATTGGTGCTAGTTTACCCCTTTTTCGAACCGACTAGACTATATTCGAAAAATGTATCCCAATGGAGTCTCCTTTTATGTTTTTTCAGACTCTCTAAATATGAAAAACCACCGAGCTTACCTTCTCTGGGCTTGTGAAACTTACATCGAAGGACGTTACCATTGTGTGTTTTATCAACCGCATTTGCATACCTTATACACCAGCCTTGTAAAAGTTTGCTTCTGCGTCTTAACACCTTTGCCTTTGGAGGATTTTTCCCGAGTGTCATTCTACTAGAACATCAGTCTTGTCCTTTTGCCTCGAGCTTGTATGTTTGAAACACTCATTCCTCCTTTGTAATGTAGTATTCCTTTATTCTTTTTCCACAATTATTGAAAAGAACAAAAAAATCAAATATACCCCAAAAAGAGGAAGGGAAAAGTATTTTCTTTCTTGGTAGCATAATGAGTTGCCCTTGGATAAAGCACATCTGTCCATTTGTTCGTCAGACTATGGGATGTAGTACAACCTTTGGAATATTTTCTCACTATATAGAGTTGTGTCCTCCACCGTTTGGTTATCCTTCCAAACATATGGACAGTTTGTGTTGCCTCCTGCTTCGTAGACTTATGATTAATTCCATGCTACCTGAGTCTCATCATTTGTCGTGCTATTATCCAAGGGAAGTTTGTCACCAAGCCTGAGTCAACCCCTCTACAATATGTCTCTTGTCCTCATGCCCAGCCATCCTGAACACCCAATCAAGTCCTTGTTCAAAATCATTGAAGCCTTCAGTCTGATCATCAAGATTATCAAGTCCATGACCGACAAGCCGTTGAAAACCTCTGGGTAGTGCAGTCGTACACTCATATTACACTCCTACCTGAGTTTTGAAGATTTTGAAGTTGTTGCTCGAGCTCTGAAGATCTCATCTCCAGCCATCAGGCCGAATCAAATTCTGGAAGATGGATACTCTATATGTATATCTTTCTGATTTCAAGATGTAGATCCACTGTGTATTGTTCACGGCTACTCTTTATAGTTATTTGACATGGATCTATAGTGTATTTGATTGGTAGCCATGATTCTATTTTATCCCGAGCATGGGTATGCCCGCCTCGGTGAGACATTTGTTATTTTGCAGACGACACCTCCCAGTTCCTGATCCTTGGGCTTAATCGTTCGACACATCAGTAAAGATTGGTAATGTATTTCGACCATCAGATGCTCTTCTAACCTCACACATTAGGGGGCATCTGTTATAAACCTAAATTGTACCAAACATGCTTACCTGGCATCAGACCATCTCATATCCCTTCTTTGCCAAAAACTATTGAACAACTCTTCTAAAAACTCCATTTTTAAAAGTCCATGCTAGTTGGCCCACTACAGCCCGTGTGGATCTATAGTGTCCAGGCTAGCAGGCCCACTACATACCGCATGGACCTTCAGAATCATGAAAAAAGGAAAGTTGCCGATGGAACAAAAACATGGGTGAGTTAACTGAAACTCCCGACCATGCATGGACGAGGGTTCATCCAAATACCTAGCTCCTTATAGCCTATAAAAGAAGGGGTAGGGGTACCATTTTGAGGGGGAAAAATATAGCAAAGAAACTCTGCCCATTTACGTATTCCCATTGTCCCAACCCTTTAGACTTTCCTTATGCCAAAGGAGATTCAAAGCAAAGTAGTTGAAGGACAAAAGAAGAGGAGCCCAGGATCAAGTTCGAGGAGCGGTGGCCAGTCTCAGCTTTTGTAAGTTGACTCATTCTAAGTAATAAAGAGAATGCTTTTCTCGTCCCAATTCATGAATTGTTTATAGTTTGATCAGTATATGTTTTGATTTCTAACCCGTTAGTATAGAAGTAGTATGCATGCATAGTTGTTGCTTGTCTTAGATGTAGGTCAACTTTGGAAGGAGTATTGCAAACGAGTAATCAAGCACAACGAAGGATCGACATCAAACGTCGGGAATGAGGTAGGTTGATCTTTCCATGCATTTACTAATAAAAGGGGATTTAAATCTAGGGATGAAGGTAGAAAGTAATTTCTATTCGGTCATATTTGCATGCAAAGTTTGAACTCTATTTGCTAGTCCGTAGGGTGATTTTCCCCAACAACACCGTTGTCTCCCTCTCAAATTCTCTATTCTCAACAACACCACCGCCCTCTCCTCGAACTCTCTACTCTTTGTAACACAATTGTCTGCCTGATCCTTTTAATTTTGGGCAACTGGCATAATTTGTTCTCCATTGGTGCTCTAAGTCGATATTCGTGAAAGAACTTCATGGTTTCGCCTCGTTTTAGTGAAGTAAATTCAGAGTTTTCCCTAGTACTTATAGAGATGGATTGATTGATTTTCTCTACTTCATGGAACATATAATGAAATTTGTGTAAATGTTGTGGCTTTTGACAAATTTATCTTAGAATTTTGCATTTCCACAGGTTTGGCTTGGCTTTTTAAGCAATGGCAGTTTGTGTCTTCTCTAACAAGTACATGCCTGCTACCATTTCTATTTCATATCCAAAATATGCTAGAAATGGAGCCACTGCTATCCCAAATCCATGCCCTTTTAATGTCATTACTTTCTTTCCCACTGGCAAAAGGCTACGGTCCAATGGCGCGGTGTTAAGCTCTCATCCTAATATGCGGCGTGGAAATGTTCCCGTGGTCAGAGCAGAAAGTAGTAATGGAGGCACCATAGAAGTGCATAATACAAGCAAAGAAGCCACTGACCAGAAGCTCAGGACCGTGGAAAGGGTAATCGACATTTTGCTGTTCGGTAAGCTTCACACAGAAACGGAAAATCCAGCTCGTCGGGCTTAAATTCTGAGTAGAAAAAAATTCATTAATTGAGTTTTCACAGACTATGTTTTTCTTTTGTGTTGTACTTGTTGGTGTCAGAAGTCACTCCTGGATTGCAGCAGGAGCAAAGCCCAATGCCCATTAGTTTAAATGTCATGATTTGTTGATAAAGGGTGATGAATGGAAGTAAACTCAGAACAATATCGTTCTAACTCAGAAAACTGGGTTGGAACAACTAAGACAGGTGAGGTCTTGATCTAATTTAAGCTAGTGATTTTGCATAGTAGTGAGTAAGTGGAGGGAAAAACAAAGAAAATGAAGTCTGCTCTAGACATCCGGTCTTCCAGCAGCCTTTAAAAAGGGGAAAAGTCACAAATATGAGATCCTCTTAGATCTCAGAAACTTCATGAAAATTAAGATGATGCAAAACTAATATAATCAAAGATGCAAAATTAATATAATCAAACATACGTTATATAGTCATTACAACACCTGACTGGATCATCCATGCTCGGGATCTTAAGTTTCAGAGGAAAAAGGGGAGGAAGATGTTGGCTTCCATTAAACAAGAAGTCTCAAATATCAATCTACAACCAGGGAACCAGAGGCTTCGTTAAAGCTTTACAATTGGGAGCTTAGCTCTACCATCCATCCTTTACAAAAATACAAAAATTGAATATATATACTCAGAGCAATTCACCTCCTTGGCCCTAGAAGGGTAGATGAACTATCTCATTAAAGGATTTACGTGCACATGATCTTCCTCCAGATTGTACATGCAACTTCTTATCTGACACTGCTTCAGACGACATGGCTTCTGCAGGAAACTATCCATCGGAGTACCATGAACTGACTGCTTCTGACCCTTCCCATGCCTTCCATTTATGGATTGAGCTGAGGTCTCAACCACCTATTCGATATTCATTAACTGCTTCTTCCATGGAGGGTGGCCGAGACTGAATACATAAAGAGTGACCACTTGTCGGTTTTCCAAATCTTGGAAGCCAACCTTCATTTCTTTAGGTTTCACTCTCAATGTAACCACTGGGCCATGCAACCGGCTCTTAGGGGCCTTTTACATTTCATGTTTCAAGTTTCGGTTATTCCCGATGCAGTGGAGGAGCGACCCCTTATCTTTCAAAGTCTCGGTAGCCGGAAGGTCGAAATGGCTCCTGGGGGGCTTTTACATTTCACGTTTCGGGTTTCAACGATTCCTGATGCAGTGGAGGAGCAACCCCTTGTCTTTCAAAGTCCCGGTAGCCGGAATGCCGAAACGGTTCCTGGGGGGTTTTTACATTTCGTGTTTCGGGTTTCGGGGATTCCCGATGCAGTGGAAGAGAGACCCCGTCTTTTGAAGTCCCAGTAGTCAAAATTGCGACCTAGCCTGATCAGGCCCCATGTGGCCTGACTGGATCGAACGACCACGATCATTTCGTGACTGTGGCCATAAGAGATGAGCCCATGTGCTAAACCCCGTGCAACTCCGCGACTCAAGCTTACCCGATGACCGTCGATCTGCTCCATCTATGGATCATCGTCGTTGAAAACAAAATGCCCGCTCGCTTGATTTTAAGCCCGAAATGGACTTCTTCCGTATGCTGCACTTGGCGCTCATCACTGTGGCCTTTGAATAAAACACATTTGATGGTTTTTTAAATCCCATTTCTACACATTTACACCAAGGGCCTGAAATCGGAGAGAAACACCCTCCTCGCAAGAATTGGCGTTAACAGTGCTAATAATTACATTTCTCGTGGATCCATTTTCTCCAATGAGGACTGTGCATTAGATGTTGGATATGATGGACGATCTCTTCGAAGATGCTTTCATGTTTCCGACTATCTCTTCCCGGCGGGATGTTCTGATATCAGCAGATAACACATCGGTGGTTCGAACCCCGTGGGACATGATGGAAAACGATAATGAACTTAAGATGAGATTAGACATGCCAGGACTGTCCAGGGAATATGTGAAGGTCTGTGTGGAGGACGATGTTCTTGTGATCAATGGAGGACACAAGAGAGGAGAGAGAAAATGACACCTGCTCGGAAAGGAGTTACAACAGCTACAACACGCACCTCTTATTGCCTGAGAACTGTGAGACCAACAAAATAAAGGCAGAATTGAAAAACAGTGTCCTTAATATCACCATCCCGAAGGCCAAGGTGCAGTCCAAGGTTGTCTACATTAATGTCGAGTAAGCGTGCATTAAAACAACAATGGTTTGTATATATAATGTATATATACTTAATTTTCCTGTTCTTTGGAGGCTACAAACATCCAACTATTGTTTTAATGACTTTATAAATTATAAACGCAGATCATCAGATTACATATTTTGTTAAATAAATTTAAAAATGATTTTGTTTATTAGAAAACACAATTTGTTCACTGATCTAAAAGAATTCAAAGTTAAATTCATCCTGCAATTCTTACTTTTCGCCATTCACAGTTTATTTGCATGGTATATACAATTGTTTTTAGTGATATGATGCTTAAGCCAGGGTGATTATCATAGTACTTGATGCTATCGCTGTAAAAAATCGACAATTGATACAAATTTCAAGGTGTTTAAAAAATCGGTTATATATACATGTACACACAAGAATTGATACAAATTTCAAGGTGTTTAAAAAATCGGTTATATATACATGTACACACAAGATGGTTAGTTTTTTTTTTTATATATATATGGACAGCTTACATTCTCAATATTGATACTGTGGTTTTGGTTTATATATGAGCTCATGGGTTTTTAGTTCGTACCTATTAATTATTAATTTTATAATATTTAAATATAATTTTATAATATTTAAATATTGATAATAGTATAACTCATAATAATATTTAAATATAATTTTATAATACTTAAATATTGATAACTATTATAATTGTATTATAACTCGTATTGATAATTAGTATAACTTGGATTAGTAGAAGTAGTATAAGTCTTGATGCCACGTAGCTCCGGTCTTCGACCCTATTGGAGAATGTGTTTTAACACCCTAAGCCTCCCGGAGTTCGGAACTCCCATTGACAATATTGGAGCATGTGCTTTAACACCCTAAGCCTCTCGGAGTTTCGAACTCCAATTGACCATTACGTCAAACTCCCATTGACCATTATGTCAGGAAACTACGACCATTACGTCAAGCAACTACGCACTGAGGGTGACATGTGCCAAAATATGGGGGTGACATGTGCCAAAATATGGAGATGACACGTGGCCCAATTGACAGATAACAAGTGTCAAGTTCCATTTGGCACATAAGGTTTGTGAAAAGCATGAATTAGGATAACACGTGGCACACATAATATGGATCCACGTCACCTTATGTGACATCAACATGCCACATCACTTTGGGCTGATAGTCTCAGGGAATGTCTTGCTTCTCCTACCAATAGAATTGCCCAGAGCTCTGAAGTCTCAAACTCCCTTCGGTCGACCTTCCAATATCCTCTATCTAATGGTCGGGATAAGTCCACAGGGATCCTTAGATCTACGGCCTTTGTTGCTTCGTGACTTCGACCTTCGGGGGTTTTGTTGTTTAGTTTCCTTTTTACTCTCAAAGTGGATAGCACTAGACTAACCATGGTCTAGATCCAACGGTCAAAAGAGACATCTTGAATTATCCTTGAATCGATGGTCCTTGTTGCTTCGTGACTTTAGGATTCAGGGGCTTTTCTGTTTAGTTTTCTTTTTACTCCGGAAGTGGTCAGCATCGGACTGACCACAGTCTAGATCCAACAATCAACCAAAAGAGAGATCTTGAAGTATCCTCGAATCGACGGTTCTCGTCGCTTCGTGACTTCAGCATTTAGAGGTATTTTGTTGTAACACTGTTTGTTTTCCTCGGAGCGTTGGGGTCCTAAAGTTTGGGTAGCATAGTTCCTTTGGGGCATAGTGAGAGGTTCTAGTTCATGATCATACGAGATATTAACAAGTCCAGGGCTACGCTCTCCAACTCATTCTCCTCTTCGACATCCAAATTCCCGGAGTTCCAAAGGAGACCCATTTATATTATGTTAATTACAACTTAATGTAATTACTAATATTTATTAACCAGGTTACTTCGTAGGTATGAACCTTTGACGGTTTTAACTTGTGAGGTCCATCACTGAAAACAATCTGTAGTCCCAAAGCTCTGAACTCCTAGAGGCCTAGCTCCTTATTGGTATGATCCAATGGGCCAAATGTATCCTTGCATCCAGATCAACAGTGGTTGTGGCTTCTTCTATACTTTGCAGCTTCGCTTCCCTTCAACAAGAGATTTAAACCATGGTTTTCATAGGTTGTCACCTTGGTCTACATTCTATGAGCATTATACCTTCTGAGCTTGCAAATACTTCAAATGAAGTGTGGGCGCACTTCTTGCGCTTCTCCTGGAATGTAGAACTTAGAGAGTTCTTAACCTCTACACAACTTGCATAGGCTCTATGCACCCTCGCACTACCTCTCCCGAGCTTAACAGACCCTTTTTCTAGGAGACCCAAAACAACTGGAAGTATAGACATGCACACATGAAATTGTGCCAATGGTCAACAAAATCACAGTCAATTTCCTTTAATTTGAGCTACTATAGGAGGCTCAAGCATTTACATGTACAAATCATGTTCAAAACATATAGTTCCTTACTTTCTTAAATACACAATGAAGTAAAATAAAGAAAAACAGTTTAATCATCAAACAAGCATGCACATCCCTGAAACGTTCACAGGATATTCAACCTTAATTTATAGTTATAGTTCAATTTCACAAGGTATGAGAATACTTATCTATTACAAGTGGCAACCATCGAACTGATTGTGGGTGTTCTCCTCTCCACCCAACCATAGGCTCAGAGGCATTCACTCTTTTAGCACTTTGGCCACCCCCATGCCAAGCCATGATATCACTAGAGGAAACTTCTACAATTTCTCAAAGATTCTCTCTCTGTCACATCCTCTGTGAGGTTTATCATATGCTTCCTCATCATCAATCTCATGGCCCTCATCTTTGAGGAGTCCTTTTTCTGTTTTCTCTTGTAACTAGAACAATTTAATCCCTCAGTTATTCTTTGAACTGGAGATCCTCACGAACTCTCATCTTTCTCTCAGCATATCCATGTCGCACACCTCCTTGTGGGCATGGTATCCTTCTTGTCTACCTTCGTGTATATTCTTGCACGACATTTTCCTCTCCAAGAAGGTTCTGGACTTCTCCTTTTCCTTCTGTCAGAAGGAACTCGGGTCAATTTGGGCCTATAGAAAACTACACTTTGTGGTACTTTGGGCTATCAATTTTCTATCTCCTTAGCTAGACCCTCCATGCTTCCATTCATTGGGGTAGTTGTTTGTTCAACCATCAGTCATTTTCTCATTAACTGATTTTTCCTTGGGATCGGGAAGAGGCTTATTATTTTAACAAAGAGAATTTGGGTCATTTTGACATAATGAATCCTCTCAATATTTTCCTCACTCTTTCCTCTAGTGATATCATCGCCAATACTTCAAGGCTTCACCCCCACAATCAGGTATTGGAAATGTAAACAATAATACATTTACATGGTTCACATGCGATAGCATGGTAATCATAATTAATGATTAATTACTAGCTAGGGAAGCATGGATATTACAATCACCCCCCACTTAAAAGGAACACCGTCCTCGTTGTTCTTTCTTACTAACACATGTCATGCCTTTGTCATTCAACTACTTCAGAAATCTGATTGCTGAGATTTTCATAGTGAGGAGTGTTTTTAGGTGAATTCAGACATTCAATTGATACTACTATGGTTTTTATGAATTCACCTGAAAATGCTTTAGAAATCTTGATCCTCTTTCTTGGTCAGGTCCTTTCCAGATCCTTGGCCTTTGTCACCTATCTTCAATAATTTTAGACAACAAGCATATTAATCACAATTTCACGTGAAAACATCTGACTGTTTTTTAAATTTCAAGATGAAAGATTTCATAATCTAGCACAATACTTATCTGTGCAGTTCATGGAATTGCATCCATATGGCTATCTTATTATCTTAGCTCACTATTTTTCCTTGACATACCTATTGTGTGCATGATCCCAATCAATAGTTTATAAGAATAATCAAAGTCTTCTCTTCCCTGCAGTCACTCACCCTCCAGGCCTAGGCTCAGGCATCCCCTTCTATGCTATACAGTCCCTCGAGCGATCCATATTTCCTTGCCAATGCTTTCTCACATAGGAAGATTTATAAAGACTTCATATATCCTTAAAATGGAGGCGTCCCTCAGACTTGCTCTGCCAAGGCATCCCTCTGGCTTGTGTTACCACAACACAACATATTCTAGGGCAACCAAGGCTTACCAGATGATTCTCATGTCTCAATAGTAGTCTCTTTCATGCTTTCCATTTTTCCAACCCTCATCTATCCTCCCTAGACAGACCTTTTTCGTCTCACCTGTATCACAGGTACACATAAATTATGAGATATCATCATCAATTTCAAATTCATAATTTTCTTGCAAATCTGTTACCCACAGATTTCCAAATTCCACATTTATTTTCAGATTTGTTCCGCACAAGAACTATATTCACACATATGGGAATTTCCTTCCCATAGCAGTTTGACTCAGCAGACAATTGGTCTTCCTTATGGGCTTACAAAATTTCAATATCCAAGACCCTTTTCTTCCTGCCATTTCAACATTCCTCAGCCAAACAAATTGCTAGTTTTCATGCACATTATATTTTCAAAATCATGCATACTAAGAGTCCAAGTCATTTTCATCTATTCAATGGTACAAAGAAAAAGAAAATATCATTATTTACATATGCATCCTTTCAACATAACAAATTTTCCAAATGAAAATCAAATATCAGTTGACTTTAATCAATGTGTCAATATTCATGGCCACATTCATACCCAATATACCCTTACATTGGGTTCAAGTTTTTCATACTTATGAGAAGCACTTTGCCATGATGTGTTGGAGTTCAACCAACCTCTTCACCATAGGTTTAATCATCTCATTCACTCTTAAAACAAGACTATTCTTCCTTCTTCAAGCTGATCATGATCCCAAATCAACACATATGAAACTAAAAGTTTATCTTGAATGCACCCAAACATTCTTCCTTCATTAGTAACCAGGGTGCCAACACTCATGGCCACCCAAAATTATCTTTTATTTAACACCTCTACAATTCAAGTAGAGTATTGGAAGGTCCTTCCTTAATGGGAAATCCATTGTCTTCCCTCTTATGCAAGCATGCATTTCCTCAATGCATTCCATGCAATGTGCTAACTATGATCACCTTTATCCCCAATCTCCCTAGATTGTTCATTGTACCCATGGTATTCCTTACTCATTCATTTTCTTGCAAGGATTATAACTCATCCTTGACTGGCATATACTTCCTCTCTCTATTATTCAGATTCTTCTTTCCTGAATCTTAACTTGCTTGGGTAGCAATGGCATACAATAGCCACTCACAATTATTCGCACATCAGTAAGATAATAAAATATTTTCAGAAGGGATTCTTACCAAATCCCTTCATACCTTATGCCATACAAGCATGAACATTTTATATTTGTTTTGACTGCTAGCACCCTTTTTATTTTTTTTTTTTTTTTTTTTTTT
>CBVK0100972021.1:0-22389 GCA_900067695.1 Picea abies
TTTTTTTTTTTTTTTTTTTTTTTTTTTACTCATCAGTAGTGCTTCATGGGGCTCCCAAGGTCCCCTCAACAATATTTCAACATCAGCCCTTCTCACATTCATCCTCTGCTTTGAGTTTTTCTACCATTGGTAACTGTCTTTCCCAATGACATACACCACAATTATATTAGTCGTCACATAAAATAAAAATGCATGTATCGTAGCATTCCAATCAATAAAACAATTTCAGATATGTCCTAGCATATCTTTATGCACTTCATCACATTTTCCTTAATGTTTTCATGAGTGCAACATAGACAATTCTCAATTGTTTTTATAATCATACAATCACCATTACTGTGGTGTCAAATGGTGTCAAAACATTTATTTTCATCATCACACCAGTTTCTCATCTCAGAGAAAACATAATTTACAACAAGAAAGGAGTTAAGGGCTCTTCCATTTTTTTTCCAACTCCTTGTACAAAACTTGGGATTTTTCAGTCCAACTGAGTTAGTCCAAGACCTTACTACCCTTACCCATTCATGGATTTAACCAAGTTTATACATGTTTGTTCATTTTCCTTTTTACTAGTTGTACTTGTCTCCACAACTCTATTAAAAAATTCATAGTTTTAAGGTGAGATAAGTATTCCTTCTTTTTTGTTCTTCTTTGCTTTTGCAATTTACTCCCTATTTGGATCTCCATACTCTTTTCCTTTAGCATCATTGGTTAGGCTCACCCTAACCTATTGGAGACACCAACATGCTGCAATATAAAACTTTTTGTTCATAATGAATCATGAACCTGTGCATTCTGCACATTACCATTCAGTTATCAGAATGGTCAACACTCATTTGTTAGTATTCCACTCATAGATTTTTTTTTAGAATGTAATCCAGGATTGTTATATAAATAGGCTTGTAGCTCACTGCTTAATTCTCAACAGTCATTAAGGTTGTGATTTTGTTCTCCTAACAAAGTCTTTACACAGTTCCTTCACATGGAAATCCTTTGGCATGCGACTTCCTTATTGCATATCCATCACTATCTTTGATGGCCTCAACCTTGAGTTAGCTTCAACTATCTACCAAATATTCCATAAAGAATATAACATGCATCTTTGTTATGAATCTAGCTTATTTATCCACACATATTCATTTTTTTGTTAACTTACATCCATGATGTACTTAACCACATGCATAATCATAAACCTATGTGTCGCTACCATGTGTATATTTCACATATCACATACATCTTTACTTTAAAACCATTCAACTCATGATTATTCACAATCATTCTCATGCGATCCTCAAAGGCATAATTATGTTGCCTCTTATCATGACAACAAAGCATCCTTGCTCATTTACTCTTTCGTCTATTTATACTAGCCTTTTCTGAGGGAATGGAGCACATTCCCCTCAAGCTATCATTCAAAACAAAACTTTCACGACTCTTCAGAATAAAGTCAACCATGCATCTGTGGTATTCATTCAATCTTGGAAACTGCAATTATTTCCTTACATTTCACTCATACATCATACATGTGCATCATTTGCACACTTAACATCATTTATTCATATCTATTCGGTCGTAATATTAGTCCTTATATCAATCAAACTTACGATGCATTAAATCCATGCACTCAGGCATAAATAAACATAGCTAAACATTCATCAAGCAAGCTCATTGCTTGCCCCCTTTCCATGTAATTCATACACATGGACATATAAGACTTCTAGATCCTTCTCCCAAGGATCTTACTGCCATTCTCATAACAAGTCTCATAAAGACACTGAACAATGAGCTTCCCTCTCACTTGAGAGCTTGCATTCATTCGCATGATATCCACATGGCAAGTTTAACATACATAGTCATAACTATGTCCCTCTTTCCATATGACAACAACCAACAAGAAAGTATTCTTGACTCTGGTATTATAAAATTATTCAACATCCCATAAATATTAACTGGGCAACTCCAACAGTGCCCAAGGAAACACAACATCTTATCAAGCTTCTCTTTCATGCCTCAAACCATTTTTGGTTAACATACCTTTTTATCAAGGGAATCCTTTTCTAGATTCCCTCTCACCACTACTTGATCAGATCAAGTCATACCGTATTTGTATACCATCCACCTCTAGATGTCAATCTGACCCATTGGTCATCTAGAAGTTCTCAAACACTTCCCTTACCACATTCAGGATCAACATTTCTTAAACCATTTTACCTCATTTATAATGAATTTTAATGTCTAATAGAATTTGTACTATTTCCTTAAAGCCCAAATACAATTTTCGAAGTATGATACTTACTAAGTATTTTAATACAGAACTTCAGAGTATCTCTAGATCATAATTAGTCTTGGGTAGAAATTCCATCTCTTTCCTTTTAAACTTTTGTATAGGTTCTAGTTGTTTTTCCTACTCTCATTAAAACAAAATATAGGCTGTAAATGTAGATCGGCCTTAACCATTACACCCATAATTATTCGTTATGTTCAACAACACTCAGGGATGGAGGTCAGTCTCTTCTTCCCATAGGAATTTTGGCATATTATTTTTCCATCCACAAAGCAAGGGAGGTTGTTGTGATTGCTCTCTCAATCACTCCATATTTCTGCATCTTGATTAGAAAAACGTTTCCCAAAAATTCATGCACCTAGAAAAAACTTTGTTTCTCAGTTGCCTTCAGATCTAGAGAGTTGCACATGCTCTCCCTTTTCAGAAAATGGTCACCTGGTCCATTTCTCTTACTTAGACATGCCCTTAAGTTAATAGGGATACACACTTCCCTAGCACAACCATGATATTTTGAACTTGCTCATGTCATTTCACTTCTTCCATGAGGTTCATTCTCAGTCCTCATGAATTCTTTTATTTTACAAAGAGGGATTACTTTAGTAGGAATTTTTTTAGTTATAACATGTCAAGTAGGTTGATCTAACCTAATCTAATAAGGCCTCTAGACATGGAGGATTGTTCTCCCAATTCCAAATCCTTCATTTAATCAACTCTTTTAATTAACAAAGGCTTCATAAGCCCACTTTTTAGGCAATTCCTGCCACCTATTCAGTCCATTTTCCTTCTGGACTCAAGTACTCCTTAAAAAACGTTTATGCCATTTGCATCCAAGTTTTATTATTATTTCCCCTTGCCATAATCCCACTTTTGTAGGAATGGGTATCATTTCTCCAAACTAAATGATAGGCTTCTTCTGCCACAATCTAGAATGATTCAATCTCGTTGGGTAAAATCCCAACTGAATTTTAATCTACATCCTTCTCCTCAAGGAACTTGTGCAGATAATTTCCATACGGTAGTAATACTCTCAACATGCTCATATTATCCTTGGTAAACTAGTATTATGACTATTCTACGACCCATCTAGGCTTGTGTTTGAATCATGCTCTACTAGATAGGGTAGGGCAGGGTGTTCTCTCCTTTAAAATTTTCTAAGAAAGAAAAATAATCACTTAAATATTTCGTGAGCCCAAGCAGGCCAAGTGTTGTTGCCCGCTCTGATACCACTCTGTTACACACCTGACCCCTAAAGTACCTTTTTAAGGGATGGGGCATCAAAATTTCACTTTTCTCAATCACCTCAAATCCTTGTAACTAGGGTCCCATTGTCTTTAGTTCAACGAGGGTTTTCCAACTACTATAAATTTGTCCAGATATGCATTTTGGATTGCAAGTTATGGCCCTTCAAAGTTATTTAAACCTTCATTGACTAGAGTCTCTCACAACCACGTGGCACCCACGTGGAGGATCCCTGTCACCCGACACTCCACATCATCATAGTATACGAAGACTCTCCCAATCTGGAGTTGACATTTGTTTAGATCCTATAGGCCTACTAAGTTAATTAATCTTTAACATAGAGAAATCCCACTCCTTACTAGATCTCCAAGGGAACTTAGGGTTATTAATATTAGTTAACGCCTAAGTCTCTGGACTTCGACTAAAGTTCCTCATAATAAATTTGTGAATAAACCCAATTCTCCATAACATCATATTTCCAGAGAGGGTCCCAATCATTTAATTTCTTATGTTTAAAACATTATAACATGGGGAAGCGAGAGATTGTTCTAGGCCTTAGGTCCTTTTTAATTATTTTTTCTATTTCTCCAACATCTTAGACTCCCAGACTCCTGTAAGGTTCACACTTGTGCATGGTTGTGCATTGAATGATGAGATAGGAACTGGTGGATTGGGGCCTTCGACCACTTTAACCATATTGTCTCGGTATCCCAACTATCCCAAAGTCTCGAGGTCTTGCCATGTAGCTCCGACTTTCAGCCCTACTGGAGCATACATTTTAACACCCTAAGCCTACTGGAGTTCCAAAATCCCGAACTCTCAGGGACCCATTAGCAACTAGTTCAAGAAACTACGCACCATGGGGTGACATGTGGCAAAATATGGAGATTCCACGTGGCCGAATCGATGGGTGACACATGTCAAGTTCCATTTGGTACATAATTTCTGTGAAAAGCATGAATCAGGATGACACATGGCACACATAATATGGGTCCATGTCACCTTAGGTGACATCAGCATGCCACATCACTCTAAGCTAATAGTCTCTGGGAACATCCTTCTTCTCCTGCCAACAGAATTTACCGGAGCTCCGAAGTCTCGAACTCCCTCCAACCGACCTTCCAATATCCTATATCTAATGGTTGAGATAGGTCCACGTGGATCCTTAGATCTACAACATTTATTGCTTTGCGACTTCGACATTCATGGTTTTTTTTGTTTAGTTTCCTTTTTACTCTTGAAGTGGTCAACGCTAGAATGACCATGGTCTAGATCCAATGATCAAAAGAGAGATCCTGAAGTATCCTGAAATCGACGGTCCTCGTCGCTTCATGACTTTGACATTCAAGTGTTTTGTTGTTTAGTTTCATTTTTAATCCTAAAGTGGTCAGCGCCAGACTGACCACAGTTTAGATCCAACGGTCAAAATAGAGATCCCACAGTATCCTCAAATCAATCGTTCTTGTCGCTTCATGACATCGACATTCTGAGGTCTTTTGTTGTTACATTGCTTGTTTTCCCCGGAGTGTCGGGGTCCTAAGGTTTGGGTAGCATAGTTCCTTTGGGGTATAGCGAGATGTTTTGGGTCATGGTCATATGGTATATTAACAATCCAAGGATATGATCTCCAACTCAGTCTCCTATTAGACCTCCGAAGTCCCAAAGTTTCGAAGGAGAACCATTTATATTGTGTTAATTACAACTTAATGTAATTACCGATATTTATTAACCAGGTGACTTCGTAGGTCTGAACCTTCAATGGTTTAACTCATGAGGTCCATCACCAAAAACACTCTAGAATCCCAAAGCTCCGATGATCCGGATTTATGCAGGAACACAATGAAATACAGAAATACACATAAACACAGATATGCAGCGGAAGTAAAGCTTCATTTCATTAACAACAAATGACTGAAATATGCTTATAGACAAAATGGAAATAAAATAGATTGGGCGTTGGTAGCTTATCTCTGAGAAGAGATGTGGTGGCTACTGGCCTATGAAATTTCTGTTACAATGAGGCTTGAAGGCCTATATATTATTGAGAAACAATGGAAGACCCTAAACATCCAAAAACCTAACCCTAGGAGATGAAACACCAGAATATGGGCCTTGTTGGGGTAAATTGGTACATCAATTTCCTGGGGTCGTAACTTTGGCATACTATCTCCGTTGACAACGAATATCGAGTCTAGAATAGAATCATATTCGCTGGAGCATTCATGCCCAAAAAACGTCGTTTAGGGCCTCAAAACGGCTCTAGAAGCTCAGGACTTGAAAAATTGCTAAAAATAGTAAATTGTGATACAATTAAGGAAATTGAAAAACCGAAAGAAACAATGGTGTGGGTCCAGGTGGAATAGGTGGGTGGCCACCAATATCCACCTGGATCATTCCTCCCCCCTTAGGAAGCAATGGTCCCCATTGCATTGAGTTCCTCCATGAGATGAGGAAACTTCTGCTGAACTTGGTCCCTGGTGAGCCACTTGCCCTGGTGAAGGAGTTATCCTACTTTGAAAATTCGATATAGATGGATCCTCTGCTGGCAGGTGTTCTTGATCTGTGTGTCCATAATCTGATCATTTGTGGCTTGTTCCATGCAATTTGGGTTTAACTCTATTGGTGTGAGTTTCTTTTCCATGTCAGATGTGTCTAGTAGAGGTGGAAAGTAGGGCCGAAGGTGGTCAACATTGAACATTCGGTGAAGAACAAGGAATGGTGGAATACTGAGCTCAAAGGCATTGTCCCCTACAACCTTGGTGATGGTGTATGGCCCATATCAGAGTGGACAAATCTTGCAGTAGGGTCCAGCGAGGTGCTCCTTTTGCAAATGTAGCCACACTTTGTCGCCCTCCTGGAAGTTGTGTGGCACCCAATGTTGATCATGTCACTGCTTGTACTTAGCATTGGCTCTATCCAAGATGTCATGAAACTATTGGCAGATGTGCTGAATGCGCTCAATGAAGTTGTTTGCCTTGTCAGCCTTAGACTGGAAATGGTTTGAATCTGCCTGAGTAGTCGCAAATGGCATGGCTACGTCAATGGGACATAGTGGCTAGAATCCCAAGCCCACCTGAAAGGGGCTGTGGTTGGTTGAGATATGGAGAGCCTAGTTGTAGCTGTGTTATACATAGGGGAGGCTCTCATCCCATGTGCATGGATGCTTTGAGTTGTACATGTGCATAATGTGTACAATCATCCGGTTGATGATCTCTGTCTGGCCATTAGTTTGCGGATGGAAATATGTGGAATTGGTGAGCTTGATGTCCAACATGGACCAGAGGTTGGACCAAAATGTACCGAGGAACCTGTTGTCTCGATCTGAGATGATAGTCTGTGGGATCCCAAAGTGTACCCACACTCACTCAAAGAAGAGTTTAGTAGTGGCTTCTGCTGTGATATTCTTTTTGCAGGCCATCATAATGGACATCTTCGAGAATCTGTTCATGACCACAAAAACATAGTCATTGCCATGCTTAGTAGAAGGAAGGCCCGACAAATCCATGGAGATGGATTCCCAAGGGCGACTAGTGGTGGGCAGCGGAGTATAGAGGCCTTGCTTCTTGATGGCCGGTTTGGCAATGGCACAAGCAGTGCAGGACTTGATGTACTTCCCGACATCTTGTCTAAGGTTCGGCCAATAGAATTACTTTTGTAGTACTGCCACAGTTTTCTCGACCCTGAAATTCCCAACGACCCGACTGTAGTGCGCCTCCCAAATCATCTTGGCACGCTCGCTTGAAGGAACACAAAGTAGTGCGCCTCCCAAATCATCTTGGCACGCTCGCTTGAAGGAACACAAAGATGTCCTAGGTGACATAGCAGGGCATCCTGGAGGTGAAAATTAGGAACTTGCTTACCCTCCAAGAGCGTATTGTATGTGTGGCCAAATTCTGGATCACTTTTGTAGAGAAGCGACCAATCGGAAGTCTCGTCCCACAAGAGTTGAGCACCATGGTTAGCGCTAGGATATGGGGTCGACTGAGGCAGTATGAAACATTATTGGTGCTTCCTTTTTTGTACTTAATGTTCAAATGAAACTGTTGCAGGTATGTGGACCACTTCTGATGGCAATCGTTCTACAACTTCCCTTGTGTCTGTATGAACTGCAAGGGTCAGTGGTTTGTGTGGATGACTGTTTTCTTTCCCAAAATGTAATGGTTCCATTGTCGACAAGACTGCATAATGGAATACATCTCCTTTTCATAAGTGGGATGCTTCTGAACTATGTCGGAAAATGTCTCATTGTGATATGCCACTAGATGCCCCTATTGAGTAAGGACTGCCCAATAGCATAGTCAGAGGCATTTGTCTCGATCTTAAATGGTTGTTGCAAGTCTGGTAATGTGAGTACTAGTGTAGAGTAGAGACGATCTTCAAATCATCGAACGCCTTCTATTGAGATTCAGACCAAAATAATTTTGCTTTCGCTCTTGCCTTGGTGACTTGACTCAAGGGCCAAGTGATATGAGATAATCCCAACACAAACCTGCGGTAGAAATTGGCAAGACCCAAAAAGTTGGGGAGCTATGTTAGGGTGGTTGGGGAAAACTAATCCCAAATGACTTGGATCTTGGCTGGATCCACATGCACCCCCGCTCATCAATAATGTATCCCAGATACTGAACCTGGGTCATGCCAAAAGTGCACTTCTCCAAATTTGCACACAACTTGTGTTGCCGCAGTGTTTGGAGGACTTGTCGGATGTGGTGGAGGTGCTCTTCCCAAGTCTGGCTGAATATCAGAATGTCATCCAAGTACATCACTACAAATGAGTTGGTGAATGGTTGCAAGATTTCATCCATTAGTCTCATGAAGGTTGCAGGGGAATTCATCAACCCGAAAGGCATGACCAACCATTTGAAAAGGCCCTCCTTGGATTTGAAGGCAGTCTTCCACACATCAGAGGGTTCGATTGGTACCTGGTGATACCCAGACTTCAAGTTGATCTTGGTGAAATATTTCGCCCCCTTGAGTTGGTCTAGAAGGTCATCAATCCATGGGATCAGGTACCTATTCCAAACAATGATCTTGTTTAGTGCCCGATAGTCAATGCAGAGTCTCCAAGTCCCATCCTTCTTTTGCACCAACACGATTGGCCTCCCACATGGCAATGATCTCCGTCGAATGTGACCTTTATGAAATAGCTCCTGAATCTGCCTCTTGATTTCATCATTCTCTAGAACAGAGCATTGATAGATCAATCCATTGGGAAATGATGAACCTGGGGTCAGATCGATGGGGTGCTTGACCCGACAGTGTAGAGGCACCCCTGCAGGGGAGGTAAATATGTCCTCATACTCCTCCATGACCTCATCCATATATTGTTGTTGTGCAGAGGGGCCTTATCTGGAGGTCGTGGCCGCAATCTTCTTCTTTCCCTGAGGGTAGATCATTAGGAAAACAAATTTCCTAGTTTTGGCAATGAGCTTATAACATTGTTTTGCAGTAACCAAAGAGATGGTTGTAGGCAGTTCTATTTCCAGTATCCTGTACAGCTTATTGCCCAAAGTAATAATAACAACACGAGGCCTGGGCTCATACACAACATGTCTCTTCCATAAGTATGGTTGGCCTAATAATACATTAGAAACATCAAGAGGAGCAATGTCACATAATACCTCATCCATGAAGGGCATGATGCTGTAGGGAAGGCGACATTGCTGGCTTACGTGGAGGTCTGGTCCTTGGTGCAACCACCCGATGGTGTATGGTTGTGGGTGTGCTATGGTCGCCACACCTAGCCATTTCATGACCTCTACTAAGGTGAGGTTCTTCTACCTCCTGCTGTCGACAATGAACTGCAATGGGGAACCCTTTACCCACATCTGGGAATGGAAGAGGCGCTCCGCCTCCTCTGAATCTTCTGGTTCCTTCTTATGGATATTCATGGTGGCAATGGTGGCATTGGGATCCGCATCGATAATATGCTTCCCCCTATCATTCCCCTTGTTGGGTTCTAATTTAGAGTCGGAGCCTGCATCTGATTTAGAAGCCTTCAACTTGGCTACCAGTAACTACTTGGCCTAACACTCACTTGTGTTGTGAGTGGAGCTCTTATGGAACTCACACCACTTCCTCGTGTCCTTTTTTGGCTTCGTGATGTTCTTTGCTTGCGGATTTGGCAGGTTTTCCTGGGCCATGCCGCCTTGGCTTGGTCCTTTATTCGACAGTTTGGGGGTACCTTTCCCTTGCTTCTGATTCATAGATCCAAAGTGTCGCTTGTTCTGTTTGAACTTCTACTCAATCTTGGTAGCATACCGGTATGCCGCACCAAGCAAGAAGATGTTGAGGAACTCCATTTCCTCCTGAATGTATCTATGAAGACAACTGCGGTACTTTAACACCAAATGTTTCTCTGAATCTTTGATACCCAAATTTGTGCATAGGGTATGGAACAGATTCGTCAGCTCATGCACATCTTGTTCTCTTTGCTGCCGCAACGTAGTCCATTGTATGTATTTGTCCTCATAACTCCCCACAGGATAACATTGTTCCTTGATGGAATCTTGGAAAGAATTCCAAGTGGGTGTGACCGAGAACAGAGAGGGTTCCCCCTCACTCTATTTCTCCCAATAGGTTTCCCACCAATCCTTGACATGGGGGGATTCTTTAAGGAGTGAAAAAATAATCCTTTCTCGGTTGGAAAAGTTATGAACTGAGAAATATCCTTCTAGCAAATTCAACTATCTATCAATGCCATCTGCATCTATTTGGCCCTCAAATATGGGAATGTCAAAGTTTACTTGTACCTTGAAAGGCGTGGTGCCTCCAGAGTGGCTGTTGGATGTAGATGCACTGCCAGTGGGTAGCCGTTGAAGGATCTGGCCAAATTTGTCCATAATCATGTTCCTTTGTTTCTCGAGGGCCTCCTCGAGAAATAGTTTGATAGGATCTCCTACTCCCTCGTATTTCGTTTCTTCCCCCATGGGTGGTCGTCGGGGTTTGTGAGGTTGATCTTGCAATGGTTCAACTAGATCGAGCCCTAACTCCTTATACCCCGATCGCGTTGGGGACATACAAAGAAGGATCAAGAAAGAGAAGATTGCTCTGATACCACTGATCCAGATTTATGCAAGAACACAATGAAATACATAAATACACATAAACGCAGATATGCAGCGGAAGTAAAACTTCATTTCATTAACAACAAATGACTGAAATATGCTTACAGACAGAATGGAAATAAAATAGCTTGGGCGCTGGTAGCTTATCTCTGAGAAGATATGTGGCGGCTACTGGCCTATGAACTCTCTATTACATTGAGGCTTGAAGGCCTATATATTATTGAGAAACAATGGAAAAACCTAAACATCCAAAAACCTAACCCTAGGAGATGAAACACCAGAATATGGGCCCCGTTGGGGTAAATTGGTACATCAATTTCTCGGGGTCGTAACTTTGGCATACTATATCCATTTGACGCACATGATGCATCGTTAGAAATATCTATCCGAGGAATACACTGATGACAATGAATATCAAGTCTAGAACGGACTGATATTTGCCAGAGCATTCATGCCCAAAAAACGTCGTTTAGGGCCTCAAAAGGCTCCCGAAGTTCAGGACCCGAAAAATTGCTAAAAATAGTAAATTGTGCTACAATTAAGGAAACTGAAAAACCAAAAGAAACAATGGTGTGGGTCTAGGTGGAATAGGCGGGTGGCCACCAATATCCACCTAGATCATCCGAACTCCCGGAGCACTAGATCCTTTTGGGTATGATCCAACGACCCAAATCTATCTTTGCAACAAGATCAATGGTTCTTGTGGCTTATTCTATACTTTACGGCTCCACTTCCCTTCAACACGGGATTTAAACCATGGTTTTCATAGGTGTCCTCCTTGGTCTTCATTCTACGAGCATTATACCTTCTGATCCTGCAAATACTTCAAATGAAGTGTGGGCACACTTCTTGCGCTTATCCTGGAATTTGTAAATTAGAGAGTTCTTAACCTCTACACAACTTGCATAGGCTCTGTGCACCCTCATACTACCTCTCCTGAGATTAACCTACCATTTTTCCAGGAAACCCAAAACAACTAGAAGTATAGACATGCATACATGTAACTGTGTCTATGGTCAACAAAATCACAGTTTATTTCCTTTAATTTGAGCCACTACAGGGGGCTCAAGCATTTGCATGTACAAATCATGTTCAAACCATATATTTCCTTACTTTATTAAATACACAATCAAGCAAAATAAAGAAAAAAAGTCTAATCATAAAACAAGCATGCACATCCCTAAAAAGTTCACTTGATATTCAACCTTAATTTACAGTTACTGTTTAATTTCACAGGGTATGATAATAATTATCTATTACAAGAGAAAACCATCCAACTAAATGTGGGTGATCGCCTCTCCACCTAACCATAGGCTCATAAGCATTAACTCTTATCACTCTGTCCACCCTTGTGCCAAGCCATGATATCACTAGGGGAAACTCATACAATTTGTTAGAAATTATCTCTTTGTCACAACCTCTACTAGGTTTATGAGATGCTTGCTCGACATCAAGCTTGGGCCCTCATATCTGAGGAGTCCTCTTTTTGTTCCCTCCTATAACCAGAACAATTTAATCCCTCAGTTATTCTCTGAACTGGAGATCCTCACACACTCTCATCCTTCTCTCAACATATCCAGGTCACACACCCCTCTAAGGGCTTGGTCTCCTTGTTGTCTGCCTTCATGTTTATTCTTGCATTCCTGTTTCCTCCCTAGGAAGGTTTTGGACATTTCATCTTCCTTCTGTCTGGACATTAATTACAAGCTGGGGGAAATAGGGGTATTACAATCCCCTCCCCCTTAAAAGGAACACAATCCTTGATGTTCTTTATCAGTAACACCTGTCATGCCTTTGTCATTCAGCTGCTTCAGAAATATTGATCCTCTTTCTTGGTCAGGTCCTTTCCAGACCCTTGGCCTTCATCACTTGCCTTCAATAATTTTGGAAAACAAACATATTAATCACAATTTCATGTGAAAACATCTTACTGTTGTGCAAAATTCAAGAGGAAAGATTTCATAATATAGCACAATAATTATGTGTGCAGTTTGTGGATTTTCATCCATATGGTTATCTTTTTATCTTAGCTCATGTTTTTCCTTGACATACCCATTGTGTTCATGATCCTAATCAATAGTTTATAATAATGATCAAAGTTTCCTCTTCCTTGTGGTCACTCACCCTCTAGGCCTAGGATCAGGCATCCCCTTCTCTGTTATACAATCCCTTAGGTAATAAATCTTTCCTTACCAAGGATTTCTCACATAGGAAGAATTTTAAAGACTTCATTGAGCCTTATAGTCAAGGCGTCCCTTAGACTTTCTCTACTGAGGCTTCCCTTCGACTTGTGTTACCACAACACAACATATTCTAGGGTGATCATGGATTACCACATGGTTCTCATTTCTCAACAACAACCTTATTCATGCTTTCCATGTTGACATCCTTCATCTATCCTCCCTAGACAGATCTTTTTCGTCTCACCTGTATCACATGTATACAAAAATTATGAGATATTATCATCAATTTCAAATTCAAAATTTTATTGCAAATCTGTCACCCACAGATTTCCAAATTCCACATTTATTTTCAAATATGTTCCGCACAGGACCCATATTCACACACATGGTACTTTCCTTCCCATATAAGTTTTTCTCGGTAGGAAATTGGTCTTCCTTATGGGATTACAACATTTCCATATCCAATAGCCCTTTCTTCCTGCCATTTCAACATTCCTCAACCAAGCAAATTGTTAGTTTTCATGCACATTATATTTTCAAAATCATGCATACTAACAATCCAATTCATTTTCATCTATTCAAGGGTACAAAGAAAAACGAAATATCATTATTTACGTATGCATCCTTTCAACATACCAAATTTTCCAAATGAAACTCAAATATCAGTTGACTTTAATCAATGTGCCAATATTCATGGCCACATTCATACCCAATGTACCCTTACATTGGATTAAAATTTTCCATACTTATGACAAGCACTTTTCCATGGTGTGTTGGAATTCAACCAACCTCTTCACCATAGGTTTAATCATTCTCATTCCCTCTTACAGCAAGAATATGCTTCTTGCTACAAGATGATCACGATCCCAAATCAACACATATGAAACTAAAATTTTCTCTTTAATGCACCCAAGCATTCTTCCTTCATTAGTAACTAGGGTGCCAACACTCACAGCCACCCAAAATTCTCTTTTATTTAACACCCCTACAATTCAAGTAGAGTATTGGAAGGTCCTCATTTCTTAATGGGAAATCCATTGTTTGCCCTCTTATGCAAACATGCATTTCCTCAATGCATTCCATGCAATGTGCTAACTATGAGTACCTTTATTCCCAATCTCCCTAGATTGATCATTGTACCCATGGTACTTCTTACTCATGTATTTTATTGCAAGGATTATAAATCATCCTTGACTGGCATAAAATTGCTCTCTCTATTATTCAGATTCTTCTTTCCTGAATCTTACCCTATTTGGGTAACAATGGCACACAATAGCCACTCAAAATTATTCGCATATCAGTAAGATAATGAAATATTTTCAGAAGAGATTCTTACCAAATCCATTCATACCTTATGCCATATAGGCATGAACATTTTTTTACCCGTTTTACGATTCTAGCACCTTTTTTTTCTATTTTTTACCTCATCAGTAGTGCTTCATGGGCTCCCAAAGTCCCCTCAACAATATTTCAACAACAACCTTCTCGCATTCATCCTCTTCTTTGAGATTTTCTTCCATTGGTAACTGTCTTTTCAAATAGTTTCAATTTCTTTCTACACATTACATACAACACAATTATATTAGTCGTCACGTAAAATAAATACGCATGTATCATAGCATTCCAATCAATAAAACAATTTCAGATATGTCCTAGCATATATTTATGCACTTCATCACATTATCCTTAATGTTTTCATGAGTGCAACACAAACAATTCTCAATTGTTTTTATAATCATACAATCATCATTACTATGGTGTCAAAACATTTATTTTCATCATCACACCGGTTTCTCATCCTAGAGAAAACATAATATATTGCAAGAAAAGAGTTACAGGCTCTTCCCTTCTTTATTTCCAACTCCTTCTACACAACCTAGGATTTTTTAGTCCAACTGAGTTACTCCAAGGCATCACTTCCCTTACCCATTCATGGTTTTAACCAATTTTATACATTTTTGTCATTTTAGTTTTTACCAGTTGTACTTTTCTCCACAACTTCTCTTTTAAAGCTTACAACTCTATTAAGCAATTTAGAGTTTTAAGGTGAGAGAAGTATTCCTCCTTTTTTTTCTTCTTTGTTTCTGCAATTTAATCCCTATTGGGATCTCCATAATATTTTCCTTGAGCATCCTTGGTTAGGATCACCCTAACCTATTGGATACATCAGCATGCTCCAATAGAAATTTTTTTGTTCATAATGAATCATGAACTTGTGCTTTCTGCACATTACCATTCATTTATTAGAATGGTCAACATTTATTTGTTAGTCTTCCACTCATACATTTTGTTTTAGAATGTAATCCAAGATTCTTATATAAATAGGCTTGTAGCTCACTGCTTAATTCTCAACAGTCATTAAGGTTGTGATTTTGTTCTCCTAACAAAGTCTTTACATAGTTCCTTCACATGGAACTCCTTTGGCATGCAACTTCCTTATTTCATATACATTGCTATATTTGATGGCCTCAACCTTGAGTTAGCTTCAGTTGTTTACCAAATATTCCATAAGGAATATAAACATGCATCTTTGTTATGCATCCAAGTTATTTATCCACACATATTCCTTGTTTTCTTTTAACTTACATCCATTATGTACTTAACCACATGCATAATCATAATCATATGTGTATCTATCATAGGTATATTTCACGGCTCACATATATCTTTATTTTAAAATCATTCAACTCATGATTATTCAAAATCATTCTCATGTGATCCTCAAAGGCATAATCATGTTGCCTCTTATCATGACAACAAAGCATCCTTGCTCATTTACTCTTTCATCTATTTATACTAGCCTTTCCAGAGGGAATGGAGAACATTCCCCTCAAGCTATCATTCAAAACAAAACTTTCATGACTCTTCATAATAGAGTCAACCATGCATCCATGATATTCATTCAATCTTGGAAATTGCATTTCTTTCCTTGCATTTAACTCACACATCATACATGTGCATCATTTGCACGTTTACCATCATTCATTCATATATATTTCATCTTAATATCAGTACTTATATCAATCAACCTTACAATGCATTAAATCCATGTACTTAGGCATAAATAAACACAACTAAACATTCATCATGCCAACTCATTGCTTGCTCCCTTTTCATGTAATTCATGCACATGGACATATCAGACTTCTAGATCCTTCTCCCAAGTATTTTACTCTCTTTCTCATAACAAGTCTCATAAAGACACTCAACACTAAGATTCCCTCTCAGTTGAGAGCTTGCAGTCATCTGCATGATATCCACATGGAAAGTTTAACAGAAATAGTCATAACTATGTCCCTCTTTCCATATGACAACAACCAACAAGAAAGTATTCTTGCCTCTAGTATTATAAAATTATTCAATAGCCCAAAAATATTATCTGGGTAGCTCCAATAGTTCCCAAGGAAACAAGACATCTTATCAAGCTTCTCTTTCATGCCTCAAACCATTTTTAGTTAACATACATTTTTGTCAAGGGAATCCTTTTCTAGATTCCCTCTCACCACTACTTGAAAAGATCAAGTCATACCTTATATCGATACCATCCACTTTTGGATGTCAATCTGACCCATTGGTCATCTAGAAGTGCTCCAACACTTCTCTTACTACATTCAGTATCAAAATTACATTAACCATTTTATCTCATTTATATGAATTTTAATGTCTAATAACATTTGGACTATATCCTTAAATCCCAAATACAATTTTCTAAGTATGTTACTTACTAAGTATTTTAATAAAGAACTCCAGAGTATATCTAGATCATAATTAGTGTTGGGTACACAATCCATCTCTTTCCTTTTAAACTTTTGTAGAGGTTTTAGTTGTTTTCCCTATTCTCATTAAAACAAAATATAGGATGTAAATGTAGATTAACCTTAACCATTATACCCATAATTATTCATTATGTTCAACAACAGTCAGGGATGGAGGTCACTCTCCTCCTCCCATGGGAATTTTGGTAGATTAGTTTTCTATCCACCAAGCAAGGGAGGATGTTGTGATTGCTCGCTCAATCACTCCATATTTTTGTAGCTCTGTTTATCAGCTTGATTAGAAAAACATTTCCCAACAATTCCTGCACCCAGAAAAAAAATTGTTTCTCAGTTGCCTTCATATCCAAAGAGCTGCACATTGATCCAGATGGATCTCAGTGGCCATCCACCTCTTCCACTGAATCACCATTTTGAGCTTATGGTTTTGATAAACCATGATATTTACCCTTTTTATGGTGAATGGAATGTAATGACATCTTTATTTGTTAATTACATACATCATTTAATGATTTCATAGTGGTCTTATGTACATGCCTATAGCATAGCATTAATGCACTAGATCCCATTAGAAATCCACAGTTAAGCGCACTGAGGCTGGAGTAGTACTGGGATGGGTGATCACCCAGGAAGTCCGATATGCCGTCAAAATCGAGTAGAAGCTCAAACAAAAGATGCGACAATTTGGGCCTAGGAACCCCTCACAACAAAAGCTAGGAAAGGGTGGCCCCAACCCACAGAACAAAGGACAGAGAAAATATTGACAATATCAAGACAACTGGTCCAATCCGCAAGCAAAGAAGGACACCAGAAAGACAAATAAAGATACCTGGAAGTGGTGTGACTTCCATAAGATCCCTTGGCATAACACTACTGATTGTTGTTCAAAGCAGTCGCTTGTGGCCAAAGTGAAAGCCTCTGAATCAGATGTGGGTTCTGACTCTGAGTCAGAACTAGAAAGGGGAAGACGAATCATTGACATGTAACCCAGTGCCACCAATGCTACCACCAAGCTCCAACCTGGTGAACCAGACGAGCTAGAAGAAGGCGTGTTCCTCTTCCATTCCAAGATATGGGTAAAAGGCACCCCGCTGCACTTCATCATTGATAGAAGTAGCTAGAAGAACCTAATCTTAGCATAGGTCATCAAGCAGGTGGCCCTACCAACAACGCCACACCCACAACCCTACACCATTGGATGGCTCCACCAAGGAAGCAATATCTGCGTCAGTCAACAATGTCGATTGTCAGATACATCAAACCCTTCAAAGATGAGGTATTGTGTGATGAGATGAGGTATTGTGTGATGTTTCTCCTCTCGAAGTTTGTAATGTTCTTTTGGGCCAACCTTATTTATGGAAACGTCATATTGTATATGAGTCTAGGCCTCGTAGTGTTATTATTACTTTGAACAGGAAATTGTATAGGATACCCGAGGCATTCCATCCTAGTGTTATTTCCTTGATCTCTACCAAGCAATGCAGGAAGGTCATCTCTCAGATGGGGATGTTTGTCTTCTTCGTGATTCTCTCTCAAAATGAGCGAAATATTACAGCCACATCCAGTGTCTTCGCGATCGACCTCTCCACATAGCAAAAGCAAGCATATAAGGTTGTGGAAGAATACTTGGATATCTTCTAGTCACCTATTAGGGAACCTCTGCACTGTCAGGTCAAGCACCCCATCGATATGACCCCTGATGCACCGCTGCCTAATGGGCCATTCTACCACCTCTCTTTGTTAGAGAATAAGGAGATCAAGTGGAAAATCCAAGCACTGCTCCACAAGGGGTACATCCATCCTAAATCATCACCTTGCAAGAGCCCAATCGTGTTGGTACAAAATAAATATGGAACCTGACGACTCTGCATTGATTACCAGGCTCTGAATAAAATCACAGTCAGAAATCAGTACCCGATTCCTCGAATCGACGACGTCCTTGATCAACTCACGGGGGCCAAATACTTCAGTAAGATTGATCTAAAGTTTGTCTACCACCAGGTCCCCATAGAAAAAACAGAGGTATGGAATACTACCTTCAAGTCAAAGGAAGGTCTTTTTGAATCGTTGGTCATGCCCTTTGGTTTGACAAATGCTCCAACCACTTTCATGAGAATGATGGATGATATCCTATGACCATTCACCAATACTTTTGTAGTGGTGTATCTGGATGACATTCTCATTTACAACAAGACTTGGGCAGAACACTTGTAGCATATTCAACAAGTTCTACACACCCTGCGGCAGCACAAGCTATATGCCAACTTGGGAAAATTCTCCTTTTGCATGGAGAGGGTCCATTACTTGGGATACATCATTGATCAACTTGGTGTACACAGGGATCCATCAAATATCCAAGTCATCCATGAGTGACCTATCCCAACCACACTCACTGAGCTTCAAAGCTTCTTGGGCATTGCCAATCTATACCACAGGTTCATGTTGGGATTCTCCCATATTGCATGGGCCCTTAGCCAAATAATCAGGGGTGGTGGTAAGGAGAAATTTGTGTGGGGTCGGCCCAAAAACAAGAATTCGATGATTTGAAGCAACTCTTGTGCTCAACCCCAGTACTTTCACTATCAAACCTGCAACAACCCTTTGAGATCGAGACAGATGCCTCAGACTATGTTGTGGGTGTTGTTATCACTCAACACGACCACCCCATGGTCTATCATAGTGAGACACTATCAGATGTTTTCCGTAAGTACCCTACTTATGAAAAATAAATTTAATCCATTGTGCAATCCTACCACTAGTGGAGACATTACATTATTGGGAAGTTGACAATCATCCACACTGATCATAAGCCACTGCAGTTCATGCAGACACAAGGAAAATTTCGTAGTGACCGCCATCAGAAGTGGTCCACATACTTGCAACAATTCCACCTCAACATCAAGTATAAAAGAGGAAGCACCAACCATGTCGTTGATTGCCTCAGCAGACCACCAGTCATGACACTCACCATAGTTCTAGACTCTTATGGCCATGACAAGCAAGCAAGCGAAGGTGATATGGGAATCCCACTATAGTTGGGTGGCAGGACACTTCGGCATCAAAAATACAGTGGAAATGTTGCAACAACATTTCTATTGGCTGAAACTTTGACAAGAGGTGAACAAGTATATTAGGTCTTGCACTGCCTACGCTATTGCCAAACTGACCACTAAGAAATAGGGCCTGTACATCCCTCTGCCTACTCCTGAAAGGCCATGGGAATCCATCTCAATGGACTACATGTTGAGCCTCCTATCCACCAAGAGGGGAAATGTTTGTGTTTTTATGGTTGTTGACCGCTTTTCCAAGATGGTGATTCTAGCTGTCTGTAAGAAGAACATCACAACAGAAGCCACTGCCAAGCTCTTCTTTGAACGAGTATGGATACATTTTTGGATCCCACAATCCATTATCTCAGACCATGATAGTCGGTTCCTCAACACATTCTAGTCGAGCTTATGGTCATTGCTGGATACCAAGCTCACCAAATCCACTGCCTTCCACCCCCAAATAGATGGCCAAACTGAGGTCGTCAATCAGATGATCATATATATCATGCACATGTACAATTAAAAACACCCCCGCACATGGGATGAGAGTCTTCCCTATGTCAAGCATAGCTATAATCGAGCCCTTCATATCTTAACTGGCCACAACCCCTGTTAGGTGGGGTTGGGATTCCAACCATTGGGCCCCATGGATGTTGCACTACCCCTAGCAACCACCTCGGTCGATTTGTCCCCTTCTCCAATAGAAACTGAAAACGCCACCTGGTTCATTGAGCGGATCCAACACATCCTCCAATAGGTTCAGGATATTCTACATAATTCTAATGCCAAGTACAAGCAACGCCATGATCAACATCGCGTGCCACATAAGTTTCAGGTGGGTGACAAAGTTTGGTTGCACTTGTAGAAAGAATGCCTTACAGGGCCCCATCGGAAGCTTCGCCCACTCCTTTATGGGTCATACACCATCACCAAGCCTGTGGGGGAAAATGATTTTGATTTCAACATTCCCCATTTCCTTGGCATGCACCCATTCTTCAACGTGGCTCTCCTTCGGCCATATTTCCCACCATTATTGGGCACCTCAGAGATAGCAAAGAAATTGACATCGACAGAGCTCAACCCTAACTGCATGAAACATGCATCCAATGATAAAATTTTGGACACAAATATCAAGGGAACTCGACGACAAACTATCCATCTTTATCGAGTCATCAAAGCAGGGCAACTCCTACACCAAGGCAAGTGGCTCACGTGGGGCCAAATTCAACAGAAATTTCCTCATCTGATGGGGGAACTCAACGCGATGGAGACCATTGATTCCTAAGGAAGGAGGATTGATCCAGGTGGATATTGGTGGTGACCCACCTATTCCACTGGCTCGAAAAACAATTTTCCACCTTGGTAGTTTTTCGGGTTCCAAACTCCCGGGGTCATTTTGAGTCCCTAAACGACGTTTTTTGGGGATTTGGGGCCCAAGTGATTGCTCTAGGCATTGACCTGGGCTAGTCGAAAATTGTTGTTCTTGCTTAGACCTTTCCAATGGAATATCATGTGCCTAAAATGGAGATTGTATGCAAAATTTACGACCCTGGGAAGTTGATGTACTAACTTACCCAAACGGGGCCCACATGACTTTTGACACTTCATCTCCCAGGGTTAGGTTTTTGGATGTCTAGGGTTTTTGACAATCCTGTTTATTTTAAAAAGGCCTTCAAAGCCTCATTTTAATCATATTCTTTTGAATGAGCACAACCGTCATATCTCTTCTCAGAGATAAGCCTCCACCATTCCTGAAAGCTTGTTTTCCGCTGCATTTTACAGTTTCGACTTATTTCCTTATTGAATAGAAAACCAATTTTACTGTATCTCTGTTATTTTGTGTTAAGAATATTTTAATAATATGTATTCATTTAGTTCTGCTAATAAAATCCGGATCACAATTATTGCAAAAAACCAACCTTCATCAATGCTAGCATCTACCCTACATTTGTTTCTAGCTAAACCTTGAAAACTAGGCATTTAGACTATTACAAAATTTAAATAGAGCTTATGGGTGCCATTATTCTCATCATATTCACACTTTTCTCACTTTCCTCTATAATTATAGTACCCAAATGTAGTAAATTCCTATGATAAAAGAAACCAATATTCACTAATAAATGCATCAAATGCCCCATTATAAATGCAACAAAGTTTCCATTACAAATCTACCACCTCTCTCTCTCTCTCTCTCTCTCTCTCATTAGTTGAGGTTCCTCTCTCATAGATGCACAAGTTTCAGTCCCAAATATTGTCATTTCATATTTCACAAATCTGCACAAGCAGATTCACCTAATAATTGTAGGCAAACCAACCCCAGTCATGGTTGGAAAGATGGAGCCCCTCTATTCAGACTGTTCTTTTCCAGTCTCAGGGTGTCCCCTAGAGGGTGTATGCTACCAACAAAATGACCTTGTTCATGTATAGGGATGGGCCCGAATTTGGGCCTCTCCCTGTACATGGACAAGGTCATTTTCGACCTTGTCAACATCTTCCTAAGGTTGAGCTCAAATACATCCCTGTCCATGTACAAACATTCCATGTTCAATTGAATACTTATACATTTAGTTTGGAAATCCGAAGGTTAGTTATGAATTATAATGGACTCTTTGATGCAGAAATTTTATATTTTAGATTGTATTTGTGCATTTAAAATTGAAATTTGTACTTTAATTTTCCTTAAAATTCATTCTTTCTTTGAAAATATGAATGTAACTTACTTCACACATCACATAAATTTAAATATAAAAACTCTTATTAGTGTGGTTTTTTTTTTTTTTTTTTTTTTTTTTT
>CBVK0100972022.1:0-12217 GCA_900067695.1 Picea abies
TCTCCTAGAACCTTAGATTGAATGCTTCTTTCAGGTGGCAAGAGGTTCTTATCTTTAGTTAGCCATTCCTCTCCCTTCAAATAAATTATTTGAGGCATTTTAAGTGTCTCCTTAGTGTCATCATCATGGCAGTATGCTTTTCTTGACACTTGAGACACTTGTGAGAAACATGCGACACTTGCGACACTTATCAAAGCGAGTAATGTTGATGTGTAACAAGGAGGAGGAGGATGATAATGACGATGATTTTTAATACTCCTTTATTGTCTACATCACTCATAGTCAACCTTCCTATCATGATTTTTGTATACATCTACTTTCCTTGCACTAGGTGCTTGTTTTGTGCCAGAATATTTGTTGACTTACTTCTACAACATATTCATACTTTATAGTAGCTCCTCCTGATCTTTCGTCATCCTTTCATTGTCTTCTCTATATATTTTCACTTCTTTTTGCAAGCTTCAGATAGTTTCATCCATCTCTGCAGGCTCAACCATGCTCCTTATTTCATTAGGCTCGGTCTCTACATTTCCCATGCTAACATCTATGCCTATGGCATCATCTTCATGACTTTAATATCCTTGGGAATCCTCCATATATCTATTCCTCATGTAGGAAACTATATATTCCTTCTTGTATCTTTAACTATGCAAAAATGTGCATGCAACAATCGTTGTTAGAATTAGGCATATCACAAAATATTTTATTAATTAGGTTACAGGCCATTCATCATCTTGATTTATGAAGAAAAAAATCTAATAAGTCAAATTTTGATTCTTCAAAAACATTCCTCTATGATTCATCTTTCCTATGATTGCTTGTTTTCCCAAATTCGAGCTCTGGGCTAATAGTTATGGTATGCAAAAGTTTAGACCATTTCCTCATTTTTATCCATCTATGCTACGAGTTTCTTCTCTTCAATATTGTACAATTTCAGGTACTCAAATTCCAATTATGGTACCGTGGATGTCTTCTATGGTCCATGAGCTTTCCATAGACTACTTTTGTGCCCCAAACTGACTTCTAATCAAGGATTTATTCCCTTTGGAAGTAAATTGGTACGTAATTTATACCATGTATTGTTTCAACTATAAGTTTCTCATACGAGTTTTGTTTTTTGATCATAATGGATCATTGGAAATATCTTACCATGTTCTTTCATTTAAGTAGAAAATATTATTTGTACCAAATGTACATATAGATTTCAGGATTTTGACCCACTAAAAACGTTGTTTAGGGCCTTAAAATTCCTCTGCAAGCTTATGACCTTCGAAATCCTAAAAATATTCATAGAAATTGATTGGTTTACTGTTGTAGTGGTCCTTAAAATAGGTTGAATTTGTCTTCAGTCTATTTGAAACTATTGTAGCACCTTGTTAATATGACCTGCACCTGTCATTGAATATTTTTCCTTCATCGGCCATCGAAAAAACCTTCCACAATCCTATCAAAAAAATTTTCAAAAAATCGATCGAAAAAACCTCTGTGGACTCTTCCCATCGGAGTATCAAGTAGCATGTTATGAAGGTTTTCCTGAAACTCACAAGCCACAAGCTGTAAGCCTATCAAAATTACCTCATAGACTTTTCCCATTAGAGTGGACGAGTAGGAATTTATAAATGCTTTCCAAAAACCTATGATCTGCAAGCCCATCTTAATTACCTTTGTCAACCTTTCCCATCAGGGTGGTCAAGTATACTGTTATAAAGTTTTTCCCAAAACCTACAAGCCAAAATCCTATTAGGATTACCTTTGCGAACTATTCCCATCAAAGTGGTCAAGTAGCATGCTATAAAGGTTTTCTTGAAACCCAAAATCCACAAGCCTATCAAACTTTACCTTTGCAAACTCACTCGTCGGGAAAATATTCCTGAATGGATCCTTCTCAAAAATGTTTTTTCTGAAAGCCTTATCTCGAAAGCCAATTTTTCCCAAAAGACTCTTCCTGAAGACGTCCTTTTGATAGATTTATTCCCAAACATGTTATTTCAAAGAGAGTTTTCCCACAAATCATCTTCCAAAATGCATTATTCCAAATACATTCTTTGAAAAAGTATCCTTTGTATTGTATCTATACAATAAATCTTTGAGATTGGAGTGATCTCAGTCATCAGTTCACCAAACTGCTTCAAACTTCGTTGGATTTCTCCAAACCCACAAACGAATCTTGGTCATTGATTCTTAAAATTCAATTGATATCAACCATTGATCCATAAACTATGTTTCATGACCCTTTCCCTCTTCCATTGTCGAATTTGTTAGTCCATGTCACAGGTACAGTCCACATCATCGTTTGGACAATTTTTTCCAAAAATCCCAAAAATTATAATTTTTCAAAAAAATTAATACTTTTACTAAAATTTTATTTTTTGACCAAAAAACTTCCTTTGTTTTTTGAACACCATGGAATCTATGAAATTAGCTTCCCATGGTCAAACATCACCCTATGAATTTTAATTTGGCATCCCTTTCCAAATTTCACTTATTATCCACCCCAAAATTTGGGAATTTTACTATGAAATTCATCATTTCTCCCAAATTTGACACAGAATGATACTCTTTAATAGCGAATTTGTTAAATCCACATTGGTCTTTGACCCATATGGGTCTAGTGTTGAACCAGAAGCTCTGATACCACTCTGTAACGTCCCCCACTACTAAACCCAACAATTTAAAATTTTATTTTTATGATACCATTAAATTATAAGCATGCAACAAGGCTAAAAACACCCATGCATATAACAACAATTACAATAAACATTAATGCAACTAAATAAAACTACACATAGAAACATTAATTTCTCAAAAACACAGAGTTTATGCACGACAATATAAACCCATAAACAAAACATTTAAACATAGATAAAACACTCATACTTTTAAATCAAATGTGAAACCCGCTACAGAGAACAAATGTTCCACCCATCCATAAACTTACTACTACAAATATCAACAACAAGTCACCCTCGAGATGAACAACAAGTCACCCTCGAGATGGGGCTAGGAATCCAGAAGAAAGGGTGCCTCCTACGGGTTTCTACTATCCAAGTATGGCAAGCTATCTTCTTGCAACCATACCAATCCACCGTCTATTTTCCCTGCAACTTGCACAACCCAAGTAATGAGATCCCCTTCTCTGTTGCATAGTCCCTTCCCCCTTCCCTCCAGGGATCTAGCATAGGTTGGCTAGTAATATCTCTTGTTGGGAACTCTAGGGAATTACCACTGCAAAAAGAAACTCTTAACAACAAATCATTTTCTCTACACAACAAAACTCACTCTATAGGCCTAACAACTTGCTTCTTCATGCATTTTCCAGCTCCAAACATCTACCACACATGCCCACTATGTATGTCTTCAATCTCCAACACTTTTCACCCTCTTGTTGTCCCAAAAAATGCTTGTAAAAATCTCCTCTTTTCCCATACTAATTTCCTTTTCTCCAATCCAATTGACTCCCACTATCGTCAATGTTGATTGTAGCTCATCCCCATGCTCCCAATAATTATGGGATGTTACTCCTCACACCCACCCTCTTACATGTATTCAATGATTAGGCTCTCATACATTCAAGATAAAAGTAGAAGGTTCAATCAAAATAATAACTTTATGAATGGTTTGGGATTTAAGAATCATGAATAAACCCTACCACATTTTGACCCCTCCTCTCTTGTGGAAAAATAATCCCCCATGAATCTATCCATGTCCATCTATAGCTAACATCACAATTTATTTTTATTATTATGATATACAAATTTTATATATTACATTGTTTGGCCCATGACCATATATCATATTTACATTATACATCATTATATTGGGGTTTAAAAACAAGGATGTTACAAAATTCTTGGAAGGTTGAATGTTGGTCAAGAATCTTAGAGGACAAATAACAATGTATCATGCCTTCCAAAAATATATCACTGGTAATTTCGATACCCTATGTCAATAGTTAGCCATCCCATCACCACCATTTTCTCCTTACAGGAAAAGCAGATCATGGAAATTGGTGGGACAAGCTAGAAGAGAGTGATGTGGGATAGTACATTGGTCGTTGTCGTTGGTGACTCAACCAATGCTAAACTTGATCTTGCACAAGTGATTACAGAGGACCTCCACATTTTTATGACCACAATAATGACAAAGCTCGGAGATAGGCACCATGCACTAAGTCAGTCATATGAACAACTGCGACAACAACTTGAGAAGGAAGTTTTTGCACATAGGGATACTCAGATAAGTAATTAATAGGAAGTGCAAGCCTGAGGAGAGGTAGAGGATGCACATCAATATCTTCAATCTCTTCATATTTGGGGGGTTTCTATGCACGTTGAGAGAAAATCACAACACGACATGATGCTCACACGTCACAAATAAGTCGTCAACACCATTGATGAGGTGTAATAACAGGTACACAGGTCAAGGGTTGCTCGACCAGATATTCCTGCACCTCATAAACTTCTTGTAGTCAAAGAACGCCTCTAGGTTTTAGAAACAAATATTATCAAGCTTTGCGAGAAGATTCAATAACATATTTTAGAGGTTCAATAATTGCAACAAAATACCATCATGGCTGAAGAAGAAATACAAAAGGGCCAGGAACGAATAAAGAATTTCATAGAACTTCTGGTTGAATATAGATTCACACTCTAGACTCACCTCCAGAATCCACCTGAAATTAGTACCATCAATGAATGGACCTGCAATGCGAAAGGAGATGTTGCACAACAAAAGAGCGCCTTGACCTCCTTACCTTTAGGTGAGTGACAAGCCATAATGAAAACAATCACCAACAAGAATCTATTGCATCTCAGTCATAATAACAGACTTTATCTGGTATCGCTAATGACACGGCCGACAAAGCCCAAGTATATTATACTAAGATTCCAGTGACATAGGAAGCAACACCTAAAATACTTGAAAAGATGGAGCTTATTAACCTTCAGTCTCCACAAGTTGCAATAATTGACATAGACAAAGTAGTCTAAATCACTCAAAGGCTGCAATAAACTTTCAATGATGTTGATGGAAAATTATAGTAGTTCCTCTAGGAACTCATGATGTGAGTGCCATCAATTGCTTCTGTGAAACCATGAATAACACCATTGGCTCGAGCATGATCCAATTGATAGTGTTGGGGGATTTTTGGAACCCAATTTTTTGGGTTAGTTGTATGTGCATACATATAATCATTGTGTGCACATATCAACACTATGTGGTGCAAGAAGATTCAACAGTTGCATCGAACATAGAAATAAGGCATGTGCTTCAACCAAGTTTTTTACTACGTGTACAATATCCAGAAGATACCACATGTAGACAAAATCAAAGAATATCTTCGAGAATATTTCTAAATGGTGAACAAAGACAGCTTGATAGATCGTGGGAAAGATGAGGGATGAGATGGTAAGTTAGTTAGGATTTCCACACTCCAAGGAGGATACATGGGATTCATGTGGTTAGGAGAAGCATGCAAAATAATAGTCACTAGAGAGAGTGGATTAGAGAAGAAAGTGACAGAGTTCCAGATAAAAAGAGGGTAGATGAAGTTGAAGTAGAGAGGGAGAAGAAGGAAAAAGAAAAAGAAAATCCCAATTTTGAGGAGGATTTTGTTTGATTTTTGTATTAGTCTCGTCTATGTTTTGTATCAATTTTCTATGAGTCTTGTAAAAGTCCCAAAAAGAGTATATAATGGAGTCATTTTCGTGTAGATCGTGATTAGAGAGCTCATAACATAGTGTAATGCAATGTTTTTTGAATGAATCAGAGTGCATAGCTTAGTTCTATGTGACATGAGTATGTTTATGTATGCATTTTGAAGATTAATGAATACAATACAAAGTTGCATTTGTCTCTGTCAATTGATATGTGTTTTTTAAGTTAAATGGTTACTAGTGTTAATGGTTCATTCTTGTTACTATGTTAATAGGTTATGAATGAATGGATGAATAAAATCACGAGAGGTTTCCTTGTGTGAATTATCCCTTCACATCCGACACGAGACCAGATGGTCTCTATGATTCTCATGGCATCTCCGATGAGACTTTCTTCAGTCCTTGACTGAATATTGATATGTCAACACCTTGGGGTTTTTTTGGTCAATTCTAGATGAACCCTGCATCATCAATCCTCGGGTGTTAAGAAAAACGTGTGACAACGACCCAAAAATCATGGTTCTTTAACACCTAAGTGGGATACAAAATACATGAGTAGGTTATGTTCACAATAAATGCTCTTCGAGGTCTATTCATGGTCTTGGGGGAAAACAAGAGGATTAATCCATAAATGAAGGTATTCTTAAGCTCTCGAACTATGGTTAGGGGAGGAAAACACTTGGGTATTAGGCCCTAGATGTTTCTTCTCAGGATCAATTTCCATGAACAACACCTACAAAACCACAACACAAAGCCTCTTTAGGGGGTGTTCACATCAAGGTTGGATATGGATGCCATTAGGAGATTTTTCACACCAAGGATAAATTGTAGGGATTTGAACATGGCTAGAAAATGAAAATATATGACTCAATATATTTTTGAATATTCTCAAGCTCAAGTTCCTTGAGCAAGTCCTTGTACCAACACATGAGTCCTTTCTAAGGGTTATTTCCAGGCCTTCAAGTGGGATGTGGGTGTCGTGGGTAGGTTTTGTGCACTAGAACTGGGTCTATANCATCCTAATTTAACCTTCTCAATATTAAGTGCCATGAAAAAATCCTACACATAGAAACATGAGTCCTCACTAGGGGGTCTTTTCCGTAAGATTTGAATACAAATGTAGTTAATATGTTTCATGCACAATGGATGGCTCTTGAGACATTGATGATAGTCATGGTAGAGAAACAACATCCTCATGCCCTTTTCATTGGTTGGGAGAAGGACACACTATCCTCAAGCCCTAAACATGGCTTCTTTGGCTCAATCACAATGAACATTTCCTCAAGCCACCACACAAGAGAATGGATAGTTTGTGGGGTATTAACCATCATCAAGGAATGAAACTAGTGTCTTAGGATCTTATAGAAGCTTCTCAATATCAAGAACCTTGAACAAGTACTCACAAGTGTTGATTCATAAATAGGGTCAGGCGGGACACAATGGTCTTAATACATATTGAACCTTCTTCGGTCAAACAACACCTAGAAACCATGACATGAGCCCTCTCTATAGATTCATTGACATATGTGTTGAATATGGGTATCATTATCATGTATTGGGCATAATGGATGGGTTTTGGGTTCATGACCATAGTCAAGGGAGGGAAACAAGAGACTTTATCCCTAACCTTCCTTCTCAAGATAAATTACCATGGATGAGTCCTCAAACCTCCACATTTTACCTATCTTGTTTAACAATCACCTCCAAGGGTGTTATGAGCACCAACATTAGGTTAGTTGTGCAAAAAGAATGTGTATAGAGGCCTATCCAAGATCATGGGAGGATAATAAGGGGCCTTTTCCCCCAAATTATGCTTATTGGCCTCAATCACCATGAAAATGACTATCAACATTCTATAGCTATAGTGTTGAGTGCATCCTTGAATGACCATATGAGACCCTTTTACTGTATCTTTGGCCTACTTGAGGGACATGAGTGCCATGATTATAACATAACATATGCCTCAAATGAGAATCTATCTTGGGCCCACACCATGAATCATTCTCGGGGCCATGGTTGGTGTCATTTAGCATCCAAGTGTGATATAGAAACAATGAGTGGTTTTTGTGCATTGGAAATGGTCTTTTAAGGTATAAACATGGTTAGAGGGGGGATAAGGGGATTAATCCCTAAATGAAGAGGTTATAGAGCTCTAGCACTATGGTTAGGCGAGGAAAACAACTGGGCCTTAGACCCTAAACACTACTCGTTGGGATTAATTGGCATGAAAAACACTTACAAAACCATAATTCAAACCCTCTGTAGTGGGTGTTTCACATCAGGTTTGGACATAGATGCCATAAGGAGAGTTTTCATGTTCAATATGGGTTGTAGGGAATTAAACATGGTCAAAAAAGGGAAATAATTTCCTCATGATATTGTTGAATTTTCTTGTTCTCAAGAGCCTTAAATGACTCCTTGTACCAACACATGAGTCTTTTCTAGAGGTTATTTACAAGCCTTCGAGTGGGATACGAGTGTTGTGGGTAGGTTTTTTTCACTAGAAATGGGTTTTGACTGTGCCATTGATAAAGTGGATAAAAAAGGGTATTAATCTTGACTTGAACCGTATTAATCTTGAATTGAACCTTCTTGATCTTAAGCATCGTGAACAAACCCTAGACACACCAACACAAGCCCTCACTAGGGGGTCTTTTCCCTAAGAGTTGAATATGGATTCCATTAAGATGTTTCACACATAGCTTCTCTATATCAAGCACAATTAACATGCCCTTATAACACCACATGGGAGGATGGATGGTTTTTAGGACCTTGACCATGATCAACGATTGAAAAAAGTTTCTTAGGATCTTATTGAAGCTTCTCGAGATTGAACAAGTGTTGAGGCATAAATGGGGTTAGGGGGGACACAATACACTTAAGCCCTATTAAACATTCTCAATCTCGATAACCATGAGAAACACCTATAAACCATGACATCAACCCCTTTTAGGGATTCATTGACATTCAAGTTGAATATAAATACTGTAATTAGTTCTTGGGAATCATGGATGGATGTTGGGTTCGTAACCATAGGAAAGGGATGGAAACAAAATACTCTATCCCTAAACCTTGCTTATCAAAATCAAGCTCCATGGAAGTGTCCTTGAACCTCCACATATGGCCTCTCTTGGTTAAGAATTGCCACCAAGGGTGCTATGGTTGCCATCACTAGTTTATTTGTACACCAAAAATGTGTCTAGAGGTCTATACAAGGTGAGAGGAGGAGAATAATGGTCCTTGTTCTCTAAATTATTCTTTTCAAGTTTAATGACCATGAATAATGCCTACTAACCACAAATATTCTATGACTATAGCGATGAGTGCATCCTTGAACAACCACATAAGACCCTTACATAATATAGTTTCCCTACTAAAGGGATATTGGTGCCATGATTAAATCACAACACTTGCACTAAATAAAAATCTATCTTGGGCCCATACCATGAATCATTCTCTAGGCCATGGTCGGTGTTCTTTAGTATCCGAGTGGGATGCATAAGTCATCAGTAGATTTTTCACACTAGAAATGGTCTTTAAGGTATAAACATGCTTTGAGAAGGGAACAAGGGGATTATGCCTTAAATGAAGGTCTTCTAGAGCACTAGCACTATAGTCAGGGGAGGAAAACACTTGGGCCTTTGGCCCTAGATTCCACTTATCACAATCAATCGCCATGAACAATACCTACAACCACACCACAAACCCTCTTCAGGGTTTATTTGGAATCAAGGTTGGATATACATTCCTTTAGGAGATTTTTCACATTCAAAATGGGTCACAATTCCTTCAACATGGTCAAGGAAGGAAAACAAGTGCCTCGGGATATTGTTGAATATTCTCAAGATTAAGATCCTTGAACAAGTCCTCATACCAACACTTGAGGCCTTTAAATCGGACAAATAATATGGTTGGAATTAATCATTTTTGGGCATTAGAGATGGGTCTAGTGGTCTATACCATGGTCAAAAAACAAAACAAGGTCATTACACAAGAAAAATAACCTTTTAGGCCTTAAGCACCGTGAACAAGGCCTCCAACCATAACACATGCCCTATCGATGGGGTGTTTGACCCCCAAGTGGTATTCCAGACACCATTCGACAGTTTTGCACAAAGAGGATGGGCCTAATAGGAGTATGCAAAAGAGAGGATAATAGGTTCTAATATTAAACCTTTCCTTGTGAAACATAGGTCCTAAAATAGGTCTTGATATTAATGGTGATGAAAATTTTGCAAAGTTGTAAATGTAATAAGAACATGTGCATGTTATTAATGCATGCATGTTCTCATAAATTCAAAAAACATTGGTGAGACTGCCTCTTTTCCTTTATCCCTATTCTTATGTCCATTTTCAACCATGATTTTAAACATTACCCACATAATCATTTCTCATGAAATTGTACACACTTAGATATTTGCATGTGGATTTTAAATATATGTTTTTTCAAGAAAAAAATATTACTTTTTATTTTGTATTGATTTTTATTTGTACATATACCATAATTCTATAAAACACATTGGTATTTTATTTCTACAATAACTTTCCTTTATTTATAGCATAATTTTTTCTTGCCTAGCTCATATGGAAAACAAATTGTAAGGCTCACAAATACTTTTCATTGAAAAAAAAAATTGATTCATTATGTTGTCTACAAAAGTACAAATCTGTTTCAAGAAATTTTGTCATTTTGATACTAAACACACACTTAATGCATATGCATTATATTTTAGAGAAAAAATAACATATAAATATTAGAAGAACATGAGTAGTCAAGAGGAAATCATGTACCTCTAATAATTCTTCGTAGTTAAGACTATATATGTCTTACTAATATGACATAAGTAAAATGACAATTTGTTGAGTGATTTGACATCATCATTGAAGAATCCAAGGGTTGTTTTGTTATTGTTATAACTATTGTGAAAGTGAATTTTCAGATGTCGTATATATGAGATATGTTGTCATAGAGGGCATCTAATATATGTGGGATAAGTTGCTCTAAAAGACTAAAACTTATCTATATTGTTTGATATATTTTCCCTTAGATTGCCTAGAAAATTGACTTGACTGTTAGAAAATTGAATATTATACTCTTTTGATTACTATTTTATATTCTATTTCATAACCTTTCTAAGATCGGAAATTTACAATATTAAAGTGGAAAAAACCTCCACTCAAACAAAAAGTTGGAGAAAACCTCCACTCAAAAAATTGAAATTTTATTTTACATTAAAAATCAAAGACTATAAAAATTTATACACTACCTATCCTTATTAGTCCCTGTCGTAGGCATAGAGGGACTATAGTGATCGATAATTCATTGACTACATATTAGTTTGTGCTTTGACCAGAAATATTTGCATAATACCTATTTTTGGAGCTAGGGAATTAAAAGCATATATTTTTGTTGGCCCTTGACCAAGTTCGAGGGATCTAGTCAAGTTTGACCTATTTTGGGACTTCTACAGCCTGTCGAAGGAGGAACGCAAGATGAAGAGGAGATCACGGATCTCGGCCCATTTTTGGTTCCTTTTTGGGTTTTTGGGATTATGTAATGGGCATGGGATGTTGTCCCATGGGTTTACCCATGTTTAGGCCTATTTTGTAATGTATAAATAGAAGGCTAGGCCATGTAAGAAAGAAGAAGTGCATCTAGGTGATGTTGTGCTAAGTGCAAGTAAGGATTGTAGATGCTTTGTGCATACTATGAGAGACTTGCAGAGCTAAGTGCAAGTGGTTGTAACAGGTTGTGAAGTGCTTTGTGCTATAACGCAAGGAAGGAATATCTAGCGAGCTACGCAGATCTCCTGTCCCTGGCGAAGTAGGGTTTTGAGGCTCTATGCTTGTAACCGATTGACTGAAGACAATAAAGAAGAAGAGTTGGTGGACGTAGCCCAGAGGTTGGGCTGAACCATGTAAACACTATCTCATTTCGCTTTGTACTTGTCTTGGTGTGTCTATAACTTCTCTTGCTAAGTTCTTTGATAGAGATAGATAAATCTGTCGATGCTTTGTGCTTGGTGCATTGTTGTAGCGTTGAACCCTGGGTCTACCCCTGTGCCAAAAAATAGTTCTATTGTCGGGACCTAAAACTATGATTGTTGGGAACTGAAGATAAGTTCTGTGTGTAGATTTGTTGTTGAAGTGCACAGTATCAGGCTTGAAACTGTGATTGTTGGGAACTAAGAAAGAAGAAGCTTTGTGCAAAGATTCGACCTGAGATTGTGAAAGATTTGTGCATAGATCTGTTGCTCTAGTGCCCAACATTCTACTTGACATGAGGAGCTCTGTGCCAAGAAAAGAGATCAGATATGAAGAAAAGAGGTAAGATCTATAATCTTTGTGCTCTGATAAAGGTAAGAATAGTGAAAATTTATAGATCTGAAGGCTTTGTGCTCTGAAAAAGTAAGATAGTGGAAATTTTTGTTTCACAAGTATGAATCTAGGTATGTTTGATAGATTCTATCCTAGCTTGAAAACTAGGGCATTAATAGATGAAAGAAGATTTGATATGAATAGATCTGATAAGAATAGTGAAAGATATGTTATACCTATGCATA
>CBVK0100972027.1:0-10451 GCA_900067695.1 Picea abies
ATCATCTGTTCTTGACCAGGTATATCAAGGTCGACTTGGTTTCCAACTGTCTGTTGGCAAAGCTTGCGTATAAAGTCATCCTTGTGCTTCAGCTGGACACTGTGCTCGAGACTGAGAGCCAAAAGGGAGTTTGCGAGCTGCTTCTCCTTCATCGAAGACTCTGCCTTCACACGCTCAGACTCCTCTTGCAAACCTTGGATGGTCCTCCTGTGCTCCCAAATGGTTTCTTCGACTGATTTACCATGATCATTGATAAGCAACTCATAAGATGGACTAGAAGTTAGTTCCTGGCTTTGAACAGCAAGTAGCTTTTGTTGCAAACGAGCAAGCTGCATTCTTAATTGCTGGTTTTCCTTTTGCACTTCAAGGAGCAGCTTGGCCTGTTCAGTTTGGGATACAGGAACTTCAAACTCTACATTTGCAACGCAAGTTTTTGTGCGAATTTGCTTTGCTCGATCTGCCCAATGGAGAGTATTTCGTGTCTCTGAGTATGACAGATCACTGGGACTGATATTTGCAATCATTGTTGTCTGACAAGCTCCTCCTAATGAATCCTTGAGAAGTTGGGTAAGTTTAGAATTTCTGTATGGAATGTGCCTTTTCCCTTCAACTAGAGCATTTATGCAGCTACTAAGGGCAAGGAGGGAGCGGTTTATGTTGGCCCCTTCAAGAGATCTGACTGTTCTTTGGTCTGTGGCAAGAGCTCTCTCAGAACCAGCCTTCCGATCTCACCACACCTTGAGAAGTTGGGTAAGTTTAGAATTTCTGTATGGAATGTGTCTTTTCCCTTCAACTAGAGCATTTATGCAGCTACTGAGGGCAAGGAGGGAGCGGTTTATGTTGGCCCCTTCTAGAGATCTGACTGTTCTTTGGTCTGTGGCAAGAGCTCTCTCAGAACCAGCCAGATCTATAAGAGACAGTTTCCCCATGCGAGTGACAATGCTCGATCCCTCGTTTACTTTGTATTCTAGCACAACCTACAATGATAAGAGATCATTTAATAAAGAGCATATGCTTGGAGATCTACTGAATGAAATTTTAAGGTAGAAGAATGTCTAAAGAATGTGACATATTAAAATAGCAGTCCAAATACAAGTTCAAAGTGCCATTACCTGTAAGATGGCATGAGATCGAGATGAAGTTTCATTAACTCGAGTTGGCTCTGTCGTTCTACTCTGATTGCCTTGATGAAGCAAGGCCATCACCTTCAACCACCAATTGCAAGAAATTGCCCATGAATCAACTTCTTTAACATATATCTGTCTAAAGCTTAAACAGGTTAGACTCCAAAGAGAAAGCATACCTCTTCAGCAGAATATGCCTGATAATGTGTAAGCCCTGCAGCTACAGTACCCTGAAACAAACTGAAAAAAGTTTATATCATCCAGGTCAAGAAAAGATTTCAACTATTCCAAAGAAGATCCCACTATTCACACAGGGCTTCATAGAACCTACCTGTTTATCCTCTCTCAAAACAAGAGGCCTGCCCGGTGATAGCAAGTCCTTGACAGATTCATTGTAAACCTCCAGATAAGATAGCCGCACAACATGCTCGCCATTGCGGCTCCGCTGCCTAAGCTTCGCAAACAGATCCTTTATGGCCAAAACCATCACCCCTGGATTCTTAACAGTACCCAACATTGTATGTGTTTTCCCTGCCCCCGTCGCCCCGTAGCAAAATACAGATCCATTTCTCCCTTGCAGAACACCCTCAATAAGCTCTGCTGTACTGTACATTCTCACCCCAAAGACACAAAATGCCCACAAGTTTATGCTACATTTTAAAACTCAAATATGCCAAGCATGAGAAACAGAGCAAAATGTGAACCAACATACCTAGTCATGTAGACGTCCTCTTGCTCTGCAGAGTCAGGGAAGACTGCATCAAATGCATAATGCCGGCCGCGAAGCCTCTTCAGTCTCAGGTAATCAGTCTCAGTAGCAAATTCAGTGAGGTAAAGGTCTGTGTTGTTAACAACACGAACACAGCTGCGGGCGCCTGCTTCAATCTCTTTCTTGGACAGAGGACGCACTCTAACATAAACCATAATTCTTTCCACCCGTCCATCTTCAAAAACAGGGGCCGATAAATCAATCTCCTGTTTACCTTTCATAGGAACAGTCTTCACTTCTCTTTGCCCATCTACGATACTGAAACTTCTGGCCACAGTTGATGGCCGTTCCGCTATGCCTGCACCAGGGTTTGGCAAAGCAAAGCCTTCTGGTAGGTTAAATGAGAGCCTTGAATTGCACAAATTGCTAGAACTGGTATACTCATCCGCAAGAACAACAGCCTTTGCCTCTGTTTCTTTAACCCGATTATTAGTAACTGAAACCCTAGGTGGTTTTGAAACTGCTATATGCGTTTGATTTTCTGCGTTTTTCTTTGTACACCTCGGCATATTTTCTTCATTGGCAGCGAGTTTGTGCCCAGGATGATCGTGAGTTACTCTCCTGGCCGGCCTAGTTGATTTACTGACCTGTGGAGCGTGATTCTGTTGGTGGCCATTGGTTTCGATTTGCGCATGAATCTGGGTGAGTATTTTAAGCTTCTCCTTGAGATTATGATGAGGATTTCGCGGATAAGGACTCACCCGGGTTCGAGTCGCAACGGACGAATCTCCATGACAGTCGTCTTCTTTATTGCTCTTTCCAGGAGACCTTCCAGCTTTGGGGCTGCTCAGAATCTTGGAGCGCGTGGAGACTGGCATTCCTTCCTTGCACCCTCCGGATTAATCTCTCAAGTCTCCATGTTTCCAATAACGCCAATATTCAATGTTTGTAACCCCTCCATGCCATAAGAACCAGCAGAGCCCCTTCTTTGGGTACTTCTCATGAAGAAAACAAATAATTTCTTTGGGATCCTCCGATTATTTCTCCCCCATGCTCGCAACAATCTTATTTTTGAACGATCGATTGAAGGTAATTGCGGAGAAAGTTGAAGCAGCGGAAAACAGAGTCTTTGTCAAAATCAACAAATACCTGAGAGCAGCAGAGTTACAGTCAGTGTTTAAGGGCAAGCGAGATCAGGGCCGGTGATTGAGGAAGGAGTTCAAGCATCGAGGGGGCACAATTTCAAATTGTTCCAACGGTCACTTGGGGGACGGACTGCAGTGAATGAATGAGCGAGCGTAAACCCACAAAAAAGAAAGTCGTTTAAGTTGAAATGGAATTTGAGGTGGCCATGCACGGCCGGGAAGCGAGGTCTACACTGGCGAATTAACAAAGGGTCAGGTTGACTCAAACTTCGTTTTGGGTGACCGTGAAAGATTCCAACGCCTACACATACAAAATGGATAATATATTTATAAAAAAATATTAAAATGGCTTTTAACCCACAATTGATTTAAAAAATGTATTTATAAAAAAATTATTAAAATGGGTTTTAACCCAATTTTTTTTATTAAAATGGGCTTTAACCCACAATTGATTTAAAATATATATTTATCACTTTTAAAGTTTCGTATATGTTTCAAATGAATAGCTATAAGCCACAATTTTTTTCATATATGTTTTAAATGAATAGCTATATGCCACAATTTTTGTAAAGATTTTGCGAATAAAGTAATAAATTAAGGTTTTATGTACGTTTGGAGTGAAGAGTTATAAGTTTAATGGGTTTATTATTGTAAATAAAGAAATAAGTTTAATGGATTTATTATATGGAAAATCTTATGATGAAATTAGTTTGGGTAAACGGAATTTTATTTATGAGTGTAAATTTAAAAGTGATTGTTGATATGGTGTGATTTAGTTTATTAGTTATAATTTGACTTCTTTCCTTTTATTGTGTTGAGAGTATGGGAGAGTGAATAGCTATGTTAGATAAAGTTATATTGAAAAAAAAATATAAAAATAAAAATAAAGTTTACTTAATAAAAACATCAAAAATAAAATTAAGTTTATTCAATTAAAATATTGTTTGTGGTTATTCTTCATTGTAGTGAGAGAGTGATTTCTTATTGAGAATGGTCATTATGAAAGGAGATGTTGAGGTGTTATGTTAGATAAGAATATATAAAAAGAAATAACTATAATAAAATGAAAATTCACTCAATTAAGAAATCTAGCTAATAATATCACTTGATGTAATGAATATTAAATTCATAATAATAAATTTTAAACCAAGTGAGTTTTTAAAATAATAAAATTCTTAAATAATTGTAAATACCAAATACAAACTCTTAAGTGACTTATGATTTGTAATTCATTTTACTGTTTTTTATTTCATTTTTTCACCTTTATAAATATGTAAATATTTCTTATGAATGGCTTTTAATAAAAAACCAAGTTACCAAATTTCAAATACAACTCTTTCATAACCAACAATTCAAGTTATATATAATTAAAGTTAATTTTCAAAAAAAATTAAAAACTTTATCTTTGAAATATTAAAAAATATATAATTAATATTAACTTTTAAAATTTTTAATTCATAACTTTATCTTTAAAATATTGAAAAACACAAAATATATCATTAATATTAACTTTAATTTTTTTTTTCAAATATTGAAAAAATAAAAATAAATAATAAAATAGAGCTATGATGTTATGAACCACTCCTTCACATTAACTTTATATAAAAACGTTTACATAACTAATAATTAACTTTATATAATTAAAGTTAACTTTAAAAATATATATATAACTTTATTTTTAAAATATTAAAAACAAAAAATATATAATTAATATTAACTTTTAAACGTTTCTTTAAAAAAAAAAAACTTTATCTTTGAAATATTGAAAAATGCAAAATAGATAATAAGATAGAGCTATGATGTTAATCCTTATTAATTTAAATTTTGATGGTTTTGTTTGGGTGATTTGTGAATTTTTCTTTTTTAAGTTTAATTATTGAAAATAATTTTTAATGATTTTTCATATTTATATTTAAAGGGTTATAAGTTCAAATACAGAGGGGTAGGGTATGTATATTTTTGTAATCAAATTGATGGGTAAAGGGCGTCCCTTGTCCCATAAACAACAAGGGGTCTCATACACCAATTTGATGTCAGGCTTGGTAGCGACCTTAAAAAAAGAAAGAAAGAATATAAAAATTTTAATTCAATTAGGTAAGAGGTTGAATTGTAAGCGGGGTAGTATTTAGTCTCAAGTGTATATAATTCTATTAGGTAAGAGGTTAAATTGTAAGTGGGGTAATATTTAGTCTCAAATGTATGGAATTAAGGTGACGGTCTTTTGTTTCTCAAGTGAGACCTATCTTCTTAGGATGTAAGGAAAGAAGTTAACAAACCAAGACCTAAACTCTACCCCCTTATAGACCACCAACAAATCAGTGCAACTGGTGTTGTTTTCTTTTAATCAACTTACATTTTTAAATAATAACTAATTATAATTGTATTCATTATAAATTAACAATTGTCAATTGTGTATGTGTTTAGTTGGGTGGAAACACCCAAAAATCTAGCCATGTTAAGGGACGGTTTAATACCCTTACTATTTGTGTGTTTTTTTTGCCCCCTTATTGTTTATGTGTTTAGTCTAGAGGAGACACCCAAAAATCTAATCATGTTAAAAGTTGGTACAACCAAAAAATCGAATAAGATCTCATAAATTGTGTTTTCTTAACCAACAATGAAAATAATTCTAACCAAAAAAATTAATATATTAACAACTAAATTATAATAAACTTTATCACCATAAAATAATAATAATAATAAATAAAATTTAACATTTTTTTTATCAATAATACATATTTAATATTCTATCTACCTACATATCCATGGTTCATATTCAATCTCTACCTTTATTTAACTAAAGTTTATTCTATCCATCCCTCTATTTAACTAAAGTTTACGCTCGAAAAATTGACTCGATTGAGATCAATTGTTAAGTACACTACTTTTGCAACTTCTAAGGATTGGTATTAAGCGCTGGGATGTGAAATGAAAAGAAAAAATCGTGTTTTTTTCCAAATTTATTTTTAACTTCTTTTGATTCAATCAACATGTCTAAAATTAATAGAGGTTCTTAATTAAGTTGGACATCTTGAAACTTTGAAACTAAGTGAACCCATCGTTTTCTTTTTCAAATTTAAATGGCATGATTTATTATGCTTTCTTCTTCAACTTATTAGAGGGGTTTGCCACTAAGATTATTCATATTATACAATGAAACCTCTTCACATCACAACAATTTTTAAATGTAAGGATGGTGGATATTAAAGTTAATGTAGTTGTTATGATTATTTTGTATGATTTTTTGGAATTGTGTATAAAGATGTGTTTTTGATTTGTAAATTGTTGTGGATATTTCAGAATAATTTGTTATAATAGATCTTGTATTATATTGAAATCTTCTAATATACAGATTTATTTTCTTAGATCTCAAATTTAATTATTAGTAGTTTAGTGCTTGAATTTACGAAATAACTAAAATTGAAATGAAAGAACAAGCAAATAAGCACACCATCCACACCATTGAACACAAGATGTATCATAGGAAACCCAATACGGGAGAAAACCTAGCTTTTAATGAGAAGGTGAGGCATATGCTCTGTTCTATTTCCTTTAGTTATGAAAATGCAAATACAAAGAAAGGGGCACTCACTATGGAGTTGCCTATGACAATGTGGCATGAACAATTACTACAGAATCTCCCACCTTCTATGTTATGCTCTCCAAATACCACACCAATCCGGATTATTTTCGGCACGAAATGAGAGCAGAGATATAATAAAGAAATGTACAGAGATATATCATATATCCAATAATATAGCATAGATATATCATAGATATAACCATAAACACAAAGATACAATAATATACATTTTCTATTAATGAACAAAATGTACAAAACTATAGAAATATAGAGTGAATGACTCATTAGAATGGTGGCAGCTTATCTCTGAGAAGAGACGTAATGGTTACTCGCATTCACAAGAAGATGATTGTTACAATGGGGCTCCAAAGGCCTTTTTAACATAAATAAAATCCAAAACCCTAACCCCGGAGGATGAAAAACCAACAGTTTTGTGGAACCCGTTTTGGGTAGTTTGGTGTATCAACTTCCCGTGGGCGTAACTTTGGCATATGATCTCCGTTTGGGGCGTACGATAGCTCGTTGGAAAAGTATCGAAGGGGAGATTAATTTTGGGGGCTCAATAAAGCCTTTTTCTATCATTAAGGTGCTCAATAATGAAAAAAACATTTTTTATGTCCTTAAAATGGCCCCGAAAGTTTAGGAACCGAAAAACTGCTAAAAATATTAAGTTGTCAGAAAATTGTTTTGAGCCAGTTGGAATTAGGTGGGTGGCAACCAATATCCACCAAGCTCACACACCTAGATGCTCTGCTCAACTATGGAACAACTACAATGTGAATGAATGGAACCCTTTCTCCTCCTAACAACTCGATAGTCATCTAGGGTTAGGGTTTTTTCATCCTCAACCCTCAATTAGTGATAAGGTTTTGGATCTTCTAGAATCTTCTTGAAAGTGAACACATGGCTAGCCCCACATGTGTGATTAATGGGGGTTGATGTGGAATCCACTCATACCATGGTGGTCAACAAGGTAGGTCAACCTTGTGAGAGACATAACTTTTGCATACGAGCTCCAATCAATGTGATTTCCATATCGTTGGAAAGGTATTGATATGTAGAACAATGTCAAGGAGTTAAGAGCCATGCTCACAAAGTTTTGACCCCCAAAAATGTTGTTGATGCCTCAAAATGACTTAAGAAGGTTTTGGACCCCAAATTTCCAAACTGGGATGTGTCACTAAAATGGCGATCCAGGTGGATATCGGTGGCCACCCACCTTTTCCGACTGGCTCAAAACAATTTTCTAGCAATTTTGGTAATTTACTATTTTTAGCAATTTTTAACTTCCAGGGCCATTTTGAGGGCCTAAATGAAGGGTTTTCAGGACCAGATTTCTCAATGATAGTTGAAGTCTCTGATTGAGCCCCCAAAATGAATATCCTCGATGATACCTTTCCAACGAGCTATCGTGCGCCCCAAACAGAGATCATATTCCAAAGTTACGCCCCTAGGAAGTTGGTACATCAAACTACCCAAAATGGGGTCCATAAAATTGTTGGCTTTTCATCTTCCAGGGTTAGGGTTTTGGATTTTCTTTATGATAACAAGGTATTTGGAGCCTCATTGTAAAATCATCTTCTTACGAATGCGAGTAGCAGACACATCTCTTCTCAGAGATAAGCTGCCACCACATCCTTCAATGCATGTCGATAAAAACATGCGCGTCTTCATCAAGCGACCACTTTTGAGGAACCTCTCCTTTCAAGGTACAAGTTAATTTTGATATTCCCATATTTGAAGGACAGATAGATGTTGATGCCTTAGAAGGTTAAATCTGCTAGAAGGTTATTTCTATGTTGATAATCTCTTCGACGGGGAAAATATCGCCTTCCCACTCCTTAAGGCTCTCCACCATGTCAAACATTGGCGAGAAAGTTGCTGGAATCAAATTTCCACAGAGGAGTCTGGAATATATGGGGTCGGGCCCACTTGGGATTTTTTTTTGGATGCAGTAAAGGAACAGTATTACCTTGTTGGAAACTATGAGGACCAGTACATGAGATGGACCAAATTGTGGCAAGAAAGGGGCCAAGAAGTCTCGGAGTTCACCAATACCTTCCATACCTTGCACACCAAGTTGGGTATCAAAGACTCCAAACAACATTTGGTTCTAAAATATCGTGGGGCTCTACACAGATACATCCAAATTGAAATGGATTTTATGGACATCTCATCACTCGGTTCTGCATATCGATATGTTGTTAAAATTGAGCAGAAGTTTAAGCACCAGAACAAATGGGAGTTTAGTTCTGCAAATCTGCAACAACCAAAGTATGATAAAGACGGCCCTAACAAACAACATCCTAAAAACCAGTCCAAGCCATAAGAAAAGAAGGGTCATAGAAAGATGAAGAAGGACACTAGAAAATGGTGTGATTTCCACAAAATCCCCTGACACAACATTGATGAATGTCGCTTAAAACAGTCGTTGATGGCTGAGATAAAAGACAAGGAGTTGAACCCTGATTCAGAATTTGATTATGAAAATACTAATAAAAGACAGATCGTCGACGCAAACCCCACTTCTATTGTCGCGGCTGCAACAATTCAACGAGAAGAACCAATAGATTCTGAAGAGGGGGAGCACCTTTTTCAGTCACAGATGTGGGTGAAAGGGACCCCACTGCATTTTATTGTTGATAGCGGAAGACAAAAGAACCTCATCTCACCAGGGGTCGTCATTCAGAATTTGATTATGAAAATACTAATAAAAGATAGATCATCGACACAGACCCCACTTCTATTGTCGTGGATGCAACAATTCAACGAGAAGAACCAATAGATTCTGAAGAGGGGGAGTGCCTTTTTCATTCACAGATGTGGATGAAAGGGACCCCACTGCATTTTATTGTTGATAGCAGAAGCCAAAAGAACCTCATCTCAGCAGAGGTCGTCAAACGGTTGGGATTGTCGACAACACCACACCCGCAACCATACAACATCGGGTGGCTTCGCTAGGGACAAGATCTTTGTGTCAGCCAGCAATGTCGATTGTCATACAACATCAATCCCTTCAAGAATGAGACATTATGTGATGTTTCCCCCCTGGATTTCTATGATGTTCTCTTGGGCCATCCATATATGTGGAAGCACCATGCTATTTATGAGTCTCGACCCCATAGTGTCATTATTACTCTGGGGGGTCATCTCTACATGATACCATAGGTAATTCTGACTGTTGTCCCACCTAAACAGTGCCGCAAGGTAGTATTTCACACTATAAAAACCAACTTATTCACAGTCTGTTCAAAGCGTGGACAGAAGAACACCACTGCAGCCTCACTCCAAGCACCTTCTATCCAACAGAAGCAGGTCGACAATATTACAACAAAGTGTAAAGATTCCTTCTCCACATGGGCATCTCATGTAGCCAGACTGATTGGAAAGTTCCAACCCTTCCAGCCACAAGTTTGTGAAAACTTTCAACAAGCTAAGAAACACAACTTCTTCAACAAGGCAAGCAACTCATCAAGATGCAGATTCAACAAACGTTTTTCCCTCTCCCCCAGGCACTCAAAGAAATGGAGACCATTGCTTCCTAATGAGGGAGGATTGATCTAGGTGGATATCGGTGGCTACCCACCTTTTCCAACTGGATCAAAACAATTTTCTAGTAATTTTGGTAATTTATTGTTTTTAGCAGTTTTTAACTTCCCGGGCCATTTTGAGGGCCTAAATGAAGGGTTTTCAGGATCAAGCTTCTCAATGATTGTTGAAGGCTCTAATTGAGCCCCCAAAACGAATCTCCTCAACGATACCTTTCCAACGAGCTATTGTGCACCCCAAACAAAGATCATATGCCAAAGTTACGCCCCTGGGAAGTTGATACACCAAACTACCCAAAACAGGGTCCACACAAATGTTGGCTTTTCATCTTTCGGGGTTAG
>CBVK0100972028.1:0-26728 GCA_900067695.1 Picea abies
CTCTGTGTTTATGGTTGCATCTCTAATACATTTCTGTTATATTATTGGATATCTAAGATATCTCTATACATTGCTTTACTATATCTCTGCTCTCATTTCGTGCCAAAAATAATCTGGATCAAATGGGCCCTCCAAGCCAATTCCTCCAATTTTTCCACCCAGAAAGCACTGATATAGATGAAAAATTATATGATCATCCATTTTGGATCACTTCTCCATTAGATGTCAACTTCTAGGTTTATGAGCCCGTGAAAGAGTTGGTATCATTAGATATGATTTCATCAAATAGTCCTTCTATTGACAAATTCCACAACACAATGTTATGTGGTCATAATCCAAACCCCGATAACCTCTATAATAACCACATTGTATCATGATATGCCAAGATTAACTTACACTCAAGTGAGCATGTATACATATTTCAATTGAGGTAATGATGCATTTTTCACCCTTGAACTAATACCAATTTTAAGAAATTGGCGAAGAATATAATCCATCTCTTCCAAAATGATAATGTTTTATGACATTATGGATGTTAATATGTTAATTAGCTTAAACTATAAAAACCATGGTATAAGAAAAAAACCATCACTCCCACCATACATGTCATCTTTCCATAATCAATATTCTTCACATTATTAAAAATAAACACTCCAAAGAAACGTCCATTCTCTTTACGATGAAAGTTTTGGATAAAAGAGTATTCTCATCCTTTTAATCCAATTACTTTTATATAAAGAGCCTCATCATCCTCATAATATGAAGTGATCATTACATTTTAAAATTTAGTTCAATTCCACTTGCATATAGAACCTCACCATCCTAACAATCTTATCTTCCCAAGTGATCATTGCATTTTAAAATTTTGTTCGAGAAAAGACATCTAGAACTTGAAAGGTAAATTATCATCAATAATTTACAAAAAGGACATGTGAATTGAGGTGTCTCCTTTTACATGCACCAAATCCAGTGTAGAGGAGGAACATGAGAGATATCAAGATAAATCAAGTCTATCAAATTTAAAGTGGAAATGATTATTATAACTTCACAATTTTGAACTTCATATATAGTTACTCCCTCCAAAACTTTAACACAAAGTTGATTTAAAACATTATTACCATGGGACTATTATGTATTATCGTTGTCAATTCTTACTTTCTTTAGATTTTTATTATTTTGATTTTGATTCTAATTTTGTGGAAGTATTTTTTGTTTTTGTTTTAGTAAATTATTTTGATTTTGGTTCTAATTTTGTGGAAGAATTTTTTTTTTGTTTTTGTTTTAGTAAAGGTTGCAAGTGGAGGTTTTAACATAAATTTTCTCCTTGATGCGTGTCGTCTCAAAACATTTAGGTGTATCGATGTTCATATATATTCAAATACATTGCATTAACAATTTAAAAAGTGGTTTCACATGTCTAAATTTTGTAAAATATGATCACTCAATTTCACTAATAATATTCATGCATAGTGGATTCTTTTTCATTTTTGAATTTTGAAAACCCCTTTAAGTCCATTTGTGATTTTCAACAACAATCATACCTCCACGGTATAGACTAGCACAGTGGCTAATCGTTGCTAGTGAATGCCCAAAAGCTTACAACTAGATTTAAATTCTTTATTTATACAAAACATAATGCATATTGGCTAACAATATTGAAGTAACTGTAAAGCTTATCTATTATTATAAATCATAAGCTAAATCCATTATAATCTTTTCATGCAAGAAAGCTAAATCCATGATATTTTTCTCATGCATTGGAGTTCAGATCGTGCATAATAGAATAGATCCATTGGTAGTGTAAGGAGGTGGCCAAATAAGTTTGCGCTGAATCCAGAACTTAGAGCATTATGATAATGTGTGAAGATGAAAATGGAACCAGAGGCATTATGAAAAATTACAAATGCGAATTAGACTTCAGATCTCACAAATAGAATAGATATGCTAGTAGTGTAACCAGGTACCTAGATTTTGATTTGAATAGAATAAATCTGTTAGTAGTGTAACCAGGTGCCTAGATACGTTTTCTTTGAATCCAAAACTCCACGCATTATGATAATGAATGAACCCTACGCATTATCAAAAATTACAAACAATCACCAAAACTATAGAAAAACAAAAATTGGAATAGTATGGAAGATAATAATAAATAGAAAAAATGCAAAACTTAATTCAAACAATAGCAAAACAAAAATTCAAACTACAGAAGATAAGGGCTCGAGCGTAGCTGCAGGCTCATGGAAGAGTTTAGGGCCAACTATTTTAACTATGGGTAGGGGATGATATATGCATGCAAAATACAAGTAATCATATGGTAGAGGAAGCGCGCGCCAATAATAGATTGGTCGACCACACGCCATGAAACCACACGCTTCATGAAGCCTATGAAATTTGAAACTCATGCCAAGCGTGGCATCTCCCTTAATTGAAACAACGACCATGGAATGCTTCACATTCCTATTAAGTCACACGTAGCATGAAACATGTGAAATTTGAAGCTCATGCCAAGGGTGGCGAATCCACAAGTGGCCACCCACTAACAATGATCTTTTAAACCGATAAAATACAAACTTTTCATTCCCACAATCTCAAAGCCCACCACGCAGACGCAAAAATAAGCAACATAGGTGTTTTATACATATTAATCTTTGTTAATTAGGTAAACATGGCAATCATTGGTAATGGCAGTACAATATTAATCATATTAAGTAAATGTGAAAAAGTAAACAAGGAAATGTAAGCATTAAAAAAATGCAAGAAAGTTATGAACATGAAATCTCATCCATTGATTTAGGAGGATGACTAAGAATATGCTAGCATCTTCAATTGCTAACCATAAGATTAGTTTTTATAATTAAAATATCATTAATTGTGCCCATCTTCAATAGGTGTACGCCTTTTGGCGTAATAAGACTAGGCAATTTCTTTATTACGCCTTAATTTACAATTTCACAATTTAAATTTTCCAATTTAGCTTGTAAATTCCCATTTTTTTCATTTTTTTGAAAAAATGTTGTTGATGTATCCATCTATACATTTGCAAAGCAATAGTGAATTTATAGGTTGCACCACTTGTGGTGCTCCTTAACATTTGAACAACATCAATAATTTGGAAATGGTTAGTGCACAAATTTATTACATTATCTAGTGTACAAATGGATGTGATGGAGCACCATGTGTGGGGTGGAATATCCACACACACACACACATCGTGGAACATAGAAAATTGTGCATAGATGGATGACTCAACATACCGTTTTCAGTGCAGTCATATTAAGTTGGTGCATTGATATCAAATTTCCTGTGTCGATAAAATGTGGTGCATTAACATGGAATAATACCATCGTTATTTGATGTTAAGGATTATGTAAAGCACAATGAAGAATGCAAGACAATATTATTGTATGATGGCAGTACATGTGTGGATAAATCAATGCACTATTGATCCAAGTGGATATTGGTGGCCACCCACCTATTCCAACTGGTCCAAAATAGTTATTTGGCAATTTACTATTTTTAGCATTTTTTCGGGTCCTAAACTTCTGGGGCCATTTTGAGGGCCTAAACGATGTTTTTTTTATGATCAGACATTTCAATCATAATTGAATAAATGATTGAGCCTATGAAATAAATATCCTCTTCAATCCCTTTCCAACGAGATATCGTGTGCCCCAAATGGATATCGTATACCAAAGTTACACCCCCAGAAAGTTGATACCCAAAACGGGGTCCACAAACATGTTGGCTTTTCATCTTCCAGGGTTAGGGTTTTGGATTTTATTTATGTTAAAAATGCCTTTGGAGCCTCATTTTAACGATCATCTTTTTGTGAATGAGCGTAGCCGTCACATCTCTTCTCAGAGATAAGCTGCCACCATTCCATCGAGTCTTTCACTTTGTATTTCTACAATTTTGTACATTTCACTCATTAATAGAAATTTTGTATTACTATATCTCTGTGTTTATGGTTATATATCTGATATATCTCTGTTATATTATTGATATATCTATGTTATATTATTGATATATCTATGTACATTTCTTTATTATATCTTTGCTCCCATTTTGTGCCAAAAATAATCTGGATCAGTGTTATCAGAGTAGGGTGCTCTTGATCATTTTTCAGTGCATGTCCCCAATGAGGTCCAAGTATAGCAAGTTGGGTCTCGATCTTGTCTCTCTTGAGGAAAATCATTCTTGCACACCCAAGAAACCCTCCATGGGGGAAGAAAAGAAAAAAAATAGAGCAGAAAATTCTATTAATCTATTTCTTGAGCAAACTCTCATGCGACAGAGGGACGAAATGATGGAGAATTTTTCCCACATCCTTCAATACCTGTCGATAACAACAGACACATATTCATCAAATGACCACTTTGGAGGTACCTCTCCTTTCAAGGTACAAGTTAATTTTGATATTAAGGTTAGATAGATGCGGATTCCCTAGAAAAATGGTTAAATATGCTAGAAGGTTATTTCTCTATTCACAATTTTTTCGACAGGGAAAATATCACCTTCACACTTCTTGAGGTTCTCCCCCATGTCAAACATTGGTGGGAAACTTACTAGGAGAAAAGTTCCACATAGGAGTTTGGAATATATGGGGTTGATCCCACTTGAGATTTTTTGTGGATGGGGTCAAGGAACAATATTACGTTGTTGGTAACTATGACGACCAATACATGAAATGGACCACACTGTGGTAAGAGAGAGGAAAAACAATGTCGGAGTTCAAAAATACTTTCCATACCTTGTGCACGAATCTAGGTATCAAATACTCTGAGCGACATATGGTTTTGAAATATCATGGGGATATGCATAGGTACATCCAAACCAAAATGGATTTTCTGGTCATTTCATCACTAGGAGTTGCCTATCGATATGTTGTCAAAATCGAGCATAAATTTAGGCACTAGAACAAATGGGCTTTTAGGTCTACAAATCCACAAAAACCAAAGTATGGTAAAGACGGTCCTAACAACCAACCTTGAGAAACCCAGTCCAAGCTGCAGGAAAAGAAGGGTAACATAAAGAAAAGAAGGACACTGGAAAGTGGTGCAATTTCCACAAAATCCCCTGGCACAACATTGATGAATGTCGCTCAAAAAAATCATTGGTGGCTGAGATCAAAGAAAAGGAGTCGAACTCTGATTCATAATCTGATTCAAAAAATAATGGGAGAAGACAGATCATTGATGCAGAACCCACTACTATTGTCGTGACCACAACAATTCAACCAAAAGAACCAGTAGATTCTAAAGAGGGGGAGTGCCTTTTTCATTCACAAATGTGGGTGTAGGGGACCCTGCTACATTTTATTGTTGATAGGGAAGCCAGAAGAATCTCATCTCAGCAGAGGTCATCAAACAATTGGTATTGTCAACAACACCACACTCGTAGCCATACAACATCAGGTGGCTTTGCCAAGGATGAGATATCTGTGTTATCCAGTAGTGTCACTTGTCATATGACATCAAGCCCTTCAAGGATGAGGTATTATGTGATGTTTTCCCACTAAATGTATGTGATGTTCTTTTGGGCCAGCCATATATGTGGAAGCACCATGCTATTTATGAGTCTCGACCTCGTAGTGTCAATGTTACTCTGGGGGGTCATCTCTATAGGATACCAGAGGTAGTTCTGAATACTGTCCCACCTAAACAGTGTTGCAAGTTAATATCTCATACTACAACATTCAACCTCTTAAAAATCTGTTCAAAAGGTGAACAAAAGGACACTGCAACCACTGTAGCCTCATTCCAAGCACTTTCTATCGAGCAGAAGCAGGTCGAAAATATTGTAGCAAAGCACAAAGATTCCTTCTGCACACAGTCATCTCATGTAGCCATATTAGTTAAAAAGTTCCAACCCTTCCAACATCAGGTTCTCGATAACCTTCCACAAGCCAAGCAACACAACTTCTCCAGCAAGGCAAGCAACTCACCAAGGTTCAGATTTAGTAAACGCTTCCCCCTCTCCCTCAGGAACTCAACACAATGGAGACCATTGCTTCCTAAGGAGAGAGTATTGATCCAAGTGGATATCGGTGGCCACCCACCTATTCCAACTGGCTGAAAATAGTTCTTTGGCAATTTGCTATTTTTAGCAGTTTTTCGGGTCCTAAACTTCTAAGGCCATTTTGAGGGCCTAAAGACGTTTTTTTCATGATCGAGAACATCGAAGATATTTGAAGGGCTGATTGAGACTATGAAATGAAGCTCCTCATCAATACCTTTCCAATGATCTATCATGCACCCAAAACGGATATCATATATCAAAGTTACGCCCCCGGGAAGTTGATACACCAAACTACCCAAAACAGGGTCCACAAACCTGTTGGCTTTCCATCTTCTGGGGTTAGGGTTTTGTATTTTGTTTATGTTAAAAAGGCCTTTAGAGCCTCATTATAATGATCATATTCTTGCGAATGAGAACAGACGTCACATCTCTTCTCAGAGATAAGATGCCACTATTCTAGCAAGTCGTTCACTCCATATTTCTACAGTTTTGTACATTCTGCTCATTAATAGAAATAATGTATTATTCCATCTATGTGTTTATGGTTATATCTTTGATATATCTTTGTTATATTATTGATATATCTCTGTACATTTCTTTATTGTATCTCTGCTCTCATTTAGTGCAAAAAATAATTAGGATCAACTATTGTCGATGCTATCATATCACTCTGGCACACCGACTAGCCAAATTTGTTTGTGTTGAGGATATGTGGTGCACTAACTTGGAATAGTAGCATCATTATTCAATGGTATAGATTATGAAAAGTGCATTTCTAAACTTAAGAGGATATTCTCATGCAATTGTGGTGTGTATGTGGATGATGTAGTGCATCATCATTGGTGCTAGTATTTCACTTCATTGCATCAATTGACACTTTGTTTGTGCCAATTGTCTACAATGCTTTGACGAGGAATAACAATGATGTGGCATGGTGCTCCCTATTATTCCATGTGCGCCAAAGTTGGTTCCTACATGTGTCAATTTATAGATGCACCGATACCTTCATTAAATTTTTACAATGGCGTGTTTGGGGATGACTAAGTGCACCATAGATGATGTTGTCGAGCATCAACAGTGCACCACATTGACAAGGAACTTGTCTTGCTCTCATGGTGCACTGACATGTTCCAAATAGCATGAATTTATGCTTATTTTGTTCATAGGAGTGCACCATTGTCAGTGCTAAAGTTTATAGCATTGTAGAGAGTGTGCATTAAAAAAATAAGTGTGCTAGAGATGGCATGCATTAAAAATTATGTGCATTGAAGATAATGTGCTACATTAACATAGGTGCATAGGTGCGTTTTACACATTTTTTATGCATCGCATTTAAATTCAATATTGAATGGATATTAAGAGTGGTAATTTAGTACAAATTGTATATTATATATCTACATTTTACTAATGAGGTTTTTAAGTGAATCAGGGATGACCACAGTAGTAACAAGTGAATGTGTATAGCTTCACACATGTTTGGGAGGCTCAAGAGAGGGACAAGAATATATTTCCTTGTATAATTATTGTTGAGGCTGACCACCTATTGAGATACATTGAATTCAAGTTTTTTCAGGAGGATAAATACCTTGAGGGGAACATTGAGTTATTATGTCAGTTGATCCATCACTGGGATCACGGAAAACAAGGATTCAAGGTTGTTCTCGATCTATGATACCAACATCTAGAGGACATTTATTTCATCATAGCCCTATCTAGGAGGGGGGAAATATTTTTCGCATTTCCTCAATGTTCCCCATGGTATTGTGGGAGAGAGCCAACTGACATATTTCTAGAGATATGTCAGTCCAAACATTACTAGCCCTAGTGATTTCTAGGTTACTAGGGGGTAGTTATGATTACATTCTTTTGGAGATGAGGAAGTAGGTGCTTGTGCCTTATCATCATCGCACTAGAACAACATAACCACTAATGGGAAATGAATCAATTTCTCCATGATGTATTAGGTAGATATCATTTTTCAATGGCCTAGACTGATTAGGGGGTGTGCTCTTCTTCTACCCCACATTTGTATTTTTTTGGATACATGTTATAGTGTATTAAAGGGGAGATAACTCTTCCTCTTCATAGCCATTTTTTTCACTTTTTGAGGGTTTTTGGTGACTCGATCGTCATTTGACCAACATCTTCCTTGGAAAATGATTGATGTGCATATGCACATGCAAGGCTCGCCTAGAGGGACTAGTCAGAGCTCCCATGTAAGGTAGTGGGTGAGGATGTCATTGTTATGTCAGGTAGTGAGAAAAATTATGTCCTCAACCTTGTGCAATGTTCATATGCAAGGATGGACTGGTGGGGCTATCAGTGTTGATTTTAGTGGTAGCATCAAACATGTATTTTTGCACAGGTCTATGTGTCTAGACATGTGGAAATCATCCAAATTGTTTTACTCTTGAATTTACTTTAATCAAAGGAATTGTTAAATTTTTTTTTTTTTATTAATTAATTCTGTAATTAGTTATTGAGATATTTAAGAAACATGCTAAAAGTACTTAGCATGCAACATGTAGTCTAAATATCAAGTGAGTGTGAGAAGTAATCTCATTCGTAGATCACTTTTGAGATTAGAAATTGATTAGAACTCACAATTATTAAAGCAAGGGGGAAGGAGAAAGACACTCGACACTTGACAGATTCAAGGAAATCTTGGATAGGAAGGATAAATACTTCCATATAGATATTAGGTCAAAGAGAAGAGAGAACATAGGCTTACACATGTGGGCTTTAGTCTAAGGACGACATGAGAGAGTGTCGGGTTGTACGAAACTTTGCATACAAGTTTTTCGTATGGATACATAGTGTTGGAGTAGGCAATTTTGGGGTTCAACATAGTAAATGAGGCTAAGAGCTATGGAATAGACCAAAGGAAGTAACACACTCTAGGAAAGAATGAAAAGCAACATGACAAAGGGAAAAGGAAGCAATGCACCAGGAAAGAAAGTAGATCATCATAGAGTCAAAGAAAGGAACTGTTGGATCAAAGACCAACCGTGCAGAAGGAAGTTAAAAGGTGGAAAAGTTGAGTCCACTTAGAATTAGGGTTTTGAGTGATGATGTAAGGGTTTTTACCCACTTTTGTAATATAAATAGAGGTTGTATGAGGTAGCTAGAGGAATCAATCAGTTATCAGTGTGAAGAACCTAATTTTGACAAACCTTTTTTAGTCTTGAGAATGTTGAGTCACAGTAATAATTTTGTGGAGAGTTGTGGAGCTCGGATGGAATCAGTGTTGAGATATATCTGAGGGTCAAGTGGCAAGCTGTGGAGCTTGGTGCAACACTAGTCAGCCTCATGCACCATTATAAACCTATCATGTAATGCGTGTAATGCTATTTTGATGAATAATAATAAGAAGAAGCGGAAGATCTTTGTGGACGTTGCCCAGGGGGGGTGAACCACGGTAAAAATGGTGTCTCTATGTGTTTTGTGTTGATTTTATATGCTTTATGATGAGTGAATGGAGAGATGAATGTATCTGTTAGAGTTTATTTACAACGTGCACTAGAATAATCATGCATAATGAATGTTACTAAATGGATAAAATAGTAGATCGAATGAATGTGAGGGTATAATTCATGTTAAATTAGAAGAAGAACCCTAATAGGCCTAACATTCCCATGAGTTCCATCCCTTCTGTTGGAACAATATTGAAAATTTCTAAACTTAGTGTCTTTCACCAAAATTTAGGTCAGTTGCACCAGTTAGTTTTAGAACCTTGTCACCTGGCATAAGCTTGTATAACCATTAAGTCATTATGCCACCCGACGCATACCTTTCCGCTACAGTAAAACCTCTAAACCTATCGCCATTTTCGTTGAGTTTCATTACCGTCAAAATCTCAAAGCCTTGCATCACAATTGGCCAGAATCTCAAAGCTTTGAAGTTTCTGAAGGTCTCCTATTGGTCCTAGTTTGCAATTCTTTGAGTGTCAAAATAAGCCTTAAAGTGTCAAATTACAAAAAAACCAAACTATAAGTTTTGTTTTTAATATTATTTTATATAATTTTAATTTAATATTTTATTTGACTTTAAAGTTGATTTAGCCAAACCCTTTGCACCTATTCTCTTTTATAAAAATCGTCAGGTCCACTACCCTTCATGTCCCAATCTCCCAACTATCCACCGAAATCCATACGCATACCAAGTCACAAGACAACTCATACAAAACTCTAAGGGGAGAATTCACGAGGAGGCCCAAAAGAGTGCAATACATGCCAAGAAAATCGCAACAAGGGTCATACATAAGCACCACGTTCCTTTTCGTGATTTTGACCATCGGAAGAATGTTAATAAGCCACTCCTCTTTTTCCCGAAGGCCTGAAATCAATGTTCCAGCCTTACGCATAAAACACCGATGGGTTAAACGTTCTAGCTGTAAAATGAAAATGCCCTCCGTTAAAAACAAAAAAACTGCCTTGGTAAAACTCAATTTTCTCAGCCGTGGAGAGGTCATTTTACATGCTCAAATATTCTATTGACATATAGAAGTCATAAGCTTTCCAATGGTACCTTCTTATCAACATTTTGAGCTCAGGGAGGCAGCCAAAGTGCCCCTCAAGACGGTGCTACGTTTTTGTGCAGACATGGCCCATAAATGTAGGAACGCGCCTAGATTTCAGTTAAACACTACCAGTTCGTTTCTCATGACTCTTAGTCCATTTTGGGCTCATTTCTCATTTGTTACACGTTGGAGGCTTAGATGTTTCTTTATTGTAAATGATCATTATTGAAAATCAACCACTAAGACCTAATTTTAGGGCTTTAGTTATACTTTCACTATTTTTGGTTTCGAATCATGAGACACTTGTTCCTTTCTGGAGGATTTTCTTTTGTAATTCGAATCGTTTCTCAGTAATTCGAGAAGGGGGAATAAGAATTATATATTGTATATCTCTTTGATGAGAAAGGGGGGGAGGGGGACATCCCGAGAGCCTTTTGGGGTATGGGTTTGTAATGCCATTTCTTTCAGCAAATATATAACAAAATGCCAAGAGATTCTATACCTTGTCACTACGTAATTCTGTCTTTTCTTGTATTGTTTTCTTAGGTTTACATTCATTTGTTCTTCCTTCTTTTACATTTTCAGCTTGTAATGACTTTAATTCAGTAATACCTTTGCTATAGTCATTTATTGGGTAGCTTGTTAGGTTCATCTTTTCCTTTGTTTATGTTGTGAGCAAAACAAGACCTATAGCTTGACTGTTTCTACCTAGATTACAAGTTATATATATGCATGTTTGTCTTTCAGAGTTATTTTTCATTCCTTTGTTTAAATAAAGATTAGACTTATCGGAATCAGATACCTAACTCTTTGTTTTAGTCTCTTTCATTCACTATCTTCTATCCATCTTCCTTATTTTAATTAAATTAGGAAAACGAGGTCATGCCTCTTCATTTTTGATTTATAAATGATTGAAAGGCCTATTTTAGACCTAGTTCTAGAAGCCTCATATGAATGATCAATCAACAAATTATTATTTCATTCAAAATGTGTTAAGGCTTGGCTCTATTACAGCCTAGAACCAACTCTTGTGACAACATTTTCTGGTGCTGTTGCTGGGGATGGAGGAACGAAGTTATCTTCCCTGGGATACAACAAAAAGTTTAGAACTATTCCTTGATGGTGAACAAGGGATAGGCATTCAATTGGCTGCGATCATTCACCTGGCGAATCCTTGGTTCAAAGACTCGACATGATTCATTGGCGACTCCACTGTTCTCAAAATGTCAAATTCGTTCGCCGCTTGAATTGTTGCGAGGTTTGATCCTCTAGACTTTACAAATGTTTATGGTTTTCCAAACACTGTTCCAGAAATTAAAATTTGGAAAGATGTCCTTCCTAAATTTGGAGGATATGCGGACAAAAATCTTGCTCAACACTTGTTCAAATTCCACAAGCTCATGGATGAATTAAATGTACATCATGAAGATGTCCTCATGAAGCTGTTTATGTTTTCTTTGGAAAGAGATGCTAGACTCTGGTATAAATCTTTACCCCATCCCAATATTCCTTCATTGAAATATTTTCACACACTTTTTCATCAACATTGTAAGAGGATCTGTTCAACTGAAATCCTTTTTGAAGTTGCTGTAATGTAAAATTCATAAGACAAAAAGATCAAACAAATCCTCTTGAAGAGGAGGAAGGAATAACATAAATTTCTCAAGTCAATGAAGATAATCAGTATGAAGAAGAGTTGGTTGATAAAGAAGTAGAATATGATAGCTCTTATGATCGTATTCAAGAAGAAGATCAAACCAAACTCTATGAAGATGAAGCAGAAAGGTTAGAAGGACTTCAAACCGATCGCAACCAGATTTGTTGCAGCAATGATGAGGAAAATACTTTTTTAGATGAAGAGCTAGATTCAAGCTCATTCATATATCACTCTTTTTTAAATTATGTTGTTCAAGGGAAATATGTTCATAACGAGTTTTTTAATATTAATGATGCTGAAAATGGTTTAATTGTACAACATGATGATGAAATTGTTGGTTTAAATATTCATGAAGACCAACAACTTATGGAAGGTCATATACAATCACTGTTTGTTGATATAGAACATAGTCATTTTGCTATGGTAGAACCCCTTACTTATCAGTTTCATGATCAAGCAAAAGCCCTGAAATATGACGAATTGTATGGCACCAAAAAGCCATTTCATGAAGAGTTTCAGGAGTATTGTAATCATCCAAATGTAATAGATATTTCAGGTATGATCACTGTTGTAAATCCCCATGAAAATCAGTCCGTGGATATTCAACCATCTTTGCTAGATCCTCAAAAAAAAGAAATTTCTAAAAGTCAATGTTTTGGAACGTGCTATGAGAAACCTGTTTATGATGAATATCCAGAAGAGCAAGAAGAGATGTTTTCTTTTTCATCTCACACAAAAATTTACGACAGTCCTACTTTGTTTGATAAATATGATAAAAGTGTTTCTGAAGATGATGAGCAACAAGAAATTTTGGTTCAACAGGAAAGCAATCAACAACATCATGAAAGAGATCAGCCTATGTATGACAGCTATCAAGAAGATCTTTGGACAACAGATGAAGGACATAAGCAAGGGTTACTGAAACAATTGATCTCTCCCCCTTGTTTAGCATCTATTGAGAAACAGACCAGTAAGTCTCAATGCGACCTTTTTGCATTAGTGGAAGAAAGAATTAGCAGTGGACAAAGTGCATAAAATCATTTCAGACAGCTTGCCCAGTAGGAGGAAGTATGGATTAATTGTGAAAGTGGTATATCTCTTCCCTTCTACGATCCGATAGAATTTTATATGGAGTCAAAATGGGGGAATGAATTTTTTATTTCCAACTTCTTGAAGTCTGGATTTCAAAACTGTAAGTACCTGCTCCCAAGGTATGTTTTGAAATTTGCAGCTGCTCCTGTCATTTTTGCACTCAAAGATGGAAGCATAATTAAGTTTGTTAGTCGGACATTCACTTGGTTGATTTGGAAATTTTCCTATACTTGAACAAAGCAGTGACATCAATTAGAGTAGGTGATGTATATAAATAAGCTTGACTTCGAGCATTAGAGTACAACGGTGGTTTTTAGTATGTTTCCAGTTCATTTTGGAATCCAATATGGTTTTGAATTAAGGCATTACAACTCCATAGCCCAATGAATGCATAAGAGGTTTTTTGTTTTAGAAAGGCGCAAGTAAAGTGACAGGGTTTAGAGTTTGATAAGGATGATTTCCGATCGCCCAATGGATAAAGGCACGTGTTCTACTGTTCTTGGCGCTTTACAGGAAAGCACCATCCCTAGATGGAGCCTATGTTGGAACGATATTAAAAATTTCTAAACTTAGTGTCTTTCACCAAAATTTAGGTCAATTGCACCAGTTAGTTTTAGAAACTTGTTGCTTGGCGTAAGCTTGTATAACCATTAAGTCATTGCGCCACCCAACGCATACCTTTCCGCTGCAGTAAAACCTCTAAACCTATCACCATTTTCGTCGAGTTTCTCTACTGTCAAAATCTCAAAGCCTTGTGTCACAATTGGCTAGAATCTCAAAGCTTTGAATTTTCCAAAGGTCTCCTATTAGTCTTAGTTCACAATTCTTTGAGTGTTGAAATAAGCCTTAAAGTGTCAAATTACAAAAAAAAACAAACTATAAGTTTTGTTTTTTATATTATTTTATATTATTTTAATTTAATATTTTATTTGACTTTAAAGTTGATTTAGCCAAACCATTTGCACCTATTCTCTTTTATAAAAATCGTCGGGTCCACTACCCTTCACGTCCCAATATCCCAACTATCCACCAAAATCCATACACATACCAAAGCACAAGACAACTCATACAAAACTCTAAGGAGAGAATTCACGAGGAGGCCTGAAAGAGTTCAATACATGCCAAGAAAATCGCTAGAAGGGTCATACATAAGCGCCACGTTCCTTTTCAGGATTTTGACCATCAAAAGAATGATAATAATCCACTCCTCTTTTCCCCGAAGCCTGAAGGCCCGAAATAGGGGTTCCATCCTTACGCATAAAACACCAATGGGTTAAACGTTCCAATTGTAAAATGAAAACGCCCACCGTCAAAAACAAAAAAACTGCCTTGGTAAAACTCAATTTTCTCAGTCATGGAGAGGCCCTTTTACACACTCAAATAGTCTATTGACATCTAGAAGTCATAAGATTTCCAATGGTACCTTCAGATCTGCATTTGGAGCTCAGGAAGGAAGCCAAAATTTCCCCGTAAGATGATGTTTCATTTTTGTGCAGACATGGCCCAGAAATGTAGGAACGCACTCAGATTTTAGTTAAACACTGTCAGTTCGTTTCTCACGACTCTTAGTCGGTTCTGGGGTCGTTTCTCATCTATTAAATGCTGGAGGATTAACTATTACTTTATTGTAAATGCTCATTATTGAAAATCAACATCTAAACCCTAATTTTAGGGATTTAGTTATACTTTCACTATTTCTTGTTTCGAATCATGAGACACTTGTTCCTTTTTGGAGGAATTTATTTTGTAATTTGAATAGTTTCTCAGTAATTCGAGAAGGGGGAAGAAGAATTATATATTGTATATCTCTTTGATGAGAAAGGGGGGCAGGGGGGACAACTCGATATCCTTTTGGGGTCTGGGTTTGTAATGCCATTTCTTTCAGCAAATATAGAACATAAGCCAAGAGATTCTATACCTTGTCATTGTGTAATTCTGTCTTTTCTTGTATTGTTTTCTCAGGTTTACACTCATTCGTTCTTCCTTCTTTTACATGTTAAGCTTGCAATGAATTTAATTCAGTAATACCTCTGCTATAGTCATTTATTGGGTAGCCTGTTAGGTTTAGCTTTTCCTCTGTTTATGCTGTGAGCAAAACAAGACCTGTAGCTTGACTGTTTCTGCCTAGATTACAAGTTATATATATGCATGTTTTTCTTTCGAAGTTATTTGTCACTCCTCTATTGAAATAAAGATTAGACTTATTGGAATCAGATACCTAACTCTTTGTTTCAATCTCTTTCAGTCCCTATCCTCTATCCATCTTTCTTATTTTAATTAAATTAGGCAAACGAGGTCACGCCTCTTCGTTTTTGATTTATAAATGATTGAAAGGCCTGTTTTAGACCTAGTTCTAGAAGCCTCATATGACTGATCAATCAAAAAATTATTATTTCATTCAAAATGTGTTAGGGTTTGGCTCTATTACAACCTAGAACCAACTCTTGCGACAACACCTTCCATGATTGTAGACACTTGGGTCAAGCAATCACCCATAAGCCATCTTGGTTGAGACTGTGTTGTGCACTCTATGCACAACGTTTCCTTCTGGTTTACCATAGGGGTCAATGGTTTCTAGGGTTTTATTGGAGAACTAAGGTAGAACCTAGGTCAACCCATACATCCAACAAATGGTTTTGTTTCTGGTTGGAACTCAACAGATCGGATTGAAGGGGATTTAATGAAGAGAACCCTATAAAGCAAGAGATTGAAAGATGGCTAGAAAAAAAGCAAGATATTGTAAAAGGGGATGTTTAGGCCATGGAACCCTACAAAGAAAGAGATTGAAATATGGTTAGAAGAAAAGCTGCTCAAGGTCGCACAGAAAGATAATAGAAGCTCCAAGTATACACTGCGACAGTATCTGTAGATGTATGTGTTTACTGATTTGCATGAAGCATATTTATGTTATTTTCTAGAGTTGTTACAGGAGTGGTAATTGAGGTTGAAGGATACTCATCTAAATAATTGGATAAGGCCATTAGAGTGGACTGCTGAGAACATCACGCAGTTGGAAAGGGTTAATAATAAATTTGCGTGCGCAATAGATTTCTGGTTACACAATTTTACTGCAGGTTTTATTATTGAATTTGCAGTCGATACAATGAAGTCATATACTGCTGCAGAGTAGGAATTTCTGAAAGGACCAAGAGGGAGGTAAATTATGTCTCTTTACACATCGATCGAGATCTTATTGCATGATGACCATGGAATCAAAAAACTAAATCAATCTGCACGCATGGGGGAGCTGGGGGAAGCACTAAGGAAGATATGAGATATGGAGAGGGCTTTGGATGAAGGCCAAAATAAGGAAGAAATGGACCTCATAATGATGGATGGGGAACAGACCAGGGAAATAATAAGGAAAGCAGGAGTGACATGCAATGGAAGAACCTACCAGTATAAGATCAATAAGGAAAAGAGGGAAGTAGTCGAGTGAGAGGGCTTAGAAAGTGATGAGGAAGAGGTAGATGATCTCTGTGCGAAAGGGTAGATTGAGGAAATCTTGCGCACCACATATGAGAGGAAAAACAAAGGTCAGAAGTTCGACACATAAGAAGGATCTCCATTCCAGATCTGAATTAGTGTGGAGCCCACAACACCATGCGTGACTAAGACATCTAAAGAAGAAAAACCAGTTAACCACCAAGTGATTAGTGGTAGAAGGATTTTTACAGGATGTGGTTCCAATGGAAGTTCAAGCAGAAGTGTAAGTTCAGTAAGTAGCAGTCAAGTATCTACACCACGCAGAGGTGGTAGTACAACAAATTTCACAATGGAAGGACAATATCCAACTATTAGGTTACCATAGTTCCAAGGAGAAGAGTTGGAGGACCCATAAAATAATTTGTTTATCTATGAGAAAATATGGGAATTGAAGCAGATTATAGATGAAGATACAAAGGTTGCATAGTTGTAAATCACATTCAAAGAACGCGCATTAGATTGGTACATGGGTCTTGCAGTCAATAACCCAACAAGAGCACCTACAATTGTCGCAGGGGCGAAGAGGTAATTAATAAATGAATTTTAGAAACCAAGTTCAGAGGATCATTTCATGAATGAAATGATAGAGATTAAGCAGAAACTAGGAGAATCAGTCTGGGAGGTGGACTAGAAGTTCAAAAGATTAAAAGGTAAGCTGAAGTTTCCTATTACTGATATGCAACATAAACATTTATTTTTTAACTCTTTATTGCCACACTTGAAGTATCCTTTGAGGCAGTAGAAATTCTAGAGTCAGGCCGAGGCTTTGCAAGCAGCCTTGCAGTTAGAGGAAAATCAATATTAGTAGATAGATGTAGATGTGGAAGTGTCGAGAGCAGAGTTGAAGAACTTAACATTTTAGTTAAATCAGAATAAGGGAAAGGAAAAGAGGGAAGATGTATGGTGCACATTTTGCAAAACAAAAGGTCACCATAAGAACGAATTCCCAATCTTTGCGTAGTATATATGAATAGGGATGTCAAATCTGTTATCGTCAGGAGGACTATGGTGTGAGATATGAAAAACACATGAGCATGATCCCTATCATTGTTCCATGATGAAAAAGTATTAGACAATACCAAAGAGTATATTTTTGCAATTTTTGCAAGTCAGATGGACATGGAGACAAGGACTACAGAACCTTGGAGATAATGAAGGAGAGGACATCCGATGCATATAGGGTGCAAGATGAATTAATGAAAACACAACATGCGCAACAACCACAGTATAATAATGCGCAATAGCCATAGTATAATACCGTGCAACAGTTTCAAGCACAACCAAAGTACAACAATGCATAAAAGTTTGGAGCACCACCACAGTATAACAACGTGCAACAGTGTGCATTGCCACCACAGTACAATAATGCACAGTTGCATTACAATCAAGGACCTCAATATAATACACCGCTAAGGGATAATCAAGGAAACAGAGAAGGCTTTAAAGGAGGAGGTAGAGGACCTGTAGTTTGTCATAATTGTCAGAAACTAGGGCACTATGCAAGAGATTGTCAACAAACACCTGCGACATGTATGTATCGTCGTGCAAAAAGCCATGAGACAAAATACTATCTGAAACTTCTGTTGAAGATACAAAACAAGAGGAACCCAAACAATCAGAATGTACAATGGATTGTTGTAGAAAACAAAAAAGAGGATGGGAAAAACATCAACATAGTTATTAGAGGTGTGTTAGCATTGAGAGTCACCCTCAGATTGTGGGAGTGTTAGCACTGTAAGTTGCACTTGGACTGGTTCAAGTACAAGCCCAACACATCTTGAAATGATAAGGGTTTAATTTGGATAATATGGGTTTTAGGAAATTATGAGAGTGGTTAAATTAATCAAGAAAGCAGTGAAACCATTGGGCATGGAGTCCATGAAAAGAAACTGTAATCTTGAACTAACATTCTATGTGCAACAAATTAGGTCAACAAAGTTGGGATCAGTTATAATGCTTATAAAAAGATGGAATGAAGAAATAAGAAAAACAAAACTGAAAATGATCAAAGAGGATCCTGATCTTCAATACATATGACAACAAGAGGAAAAAAATCAGTTTTCAGAAAACCTTTATAAAGATGAATTAAAACTCATATAATCCCGTGGCAAGGGCTTGAGCATATCCTATACAATAACCCTCTCAGCATAGAAATTGCAGACATATAACCTATAGCAACAACACATATCCAAGAAGATGAAAGATGGGAAAATGATTTACACAGAAAAGAGAAAACAAACTGAAACATAACTTCATTGTCAGCTAAAGTATTTTACATAAAAAAGTAGCACAGGTTTGCAACTTGAAATCAGAGAATTTTCATGCCTTTCTAGCTCCCTCACGGATCTTGAAATTTTACCCAGACCTCTCGGGTCTCTCCCTTGTCTCATGAATCCCTTCTCCAAGAGATCTTTCCTTCCTTAAATAGAAAATAACATCCTCATAACCTTAGGAGGTAGAATCCCATCTCCTCCATTGGATTCTAAACCTCAGAGATAGGTGACAACAATCAAAGAGGCAAAAATCTAACAAATTGCTAATTTTCAAGAATTTGTTGGAAGTCATTAATAAAATGTCTCCACCTCATTGCATGAGGTATTTGCTAGAGCTAAATATTAGGTGCAGGTGTCTCTTGACATCTAAATGATCCTTGAGAATTCATTCGAATCCTCCTTGACAGGTGGAAACCTCCCAACAAGGCGAATATCAAAACCGTGACCACTACAGGAAATTAGGTAGCGCCACTGTGTAGATTCGGTAGTGCCACTTCTATGTCTAATATGTATCAAACCGTAACACATTTTGAAAAACTTAGAGATTTTTTTGTTATTTGGAATGTTATGAACAAAAACCTCCTCCAATTTTCAAAAATACCTTCTCAATTGTTCACAATCCAAGTTTTAAGTTAGTGACTCAAATCTGGTAAAATAACTGTGCACAATTCGTTTTCTGCCAGAATTTAGGTAGCGAATTTAGGTAGCGCATGCCTGTGTGTCTACGTGTGATTGGGTAGCGCAAATCCGTGAGTTCTTTTGATGCTTGAACTTTGTGAGAGTGTTTTCAATGCTTGTTATTGACACTTGGCACCTTAACCAATTTTGTGCTAACATAGGCTCCATGGGGGATAGAGTCCTCCCTGTGAGGCTCTAAGAACTCTTGTAGTTTCAATGCCTTATCCTTTGGGCTTGTGGATTCATTCTCTGATGCATTGTGCTGAAGAAAACATACTGACCACTTATATAACCCTAATTTCAAACACAAAGAAAATGCATCTGCTCTTGATGGAGCTTATTTATGTACAAAACCTAATTTAAATGACTTTTACAATGGGCTAGGTGAAGGCAAACTTCCACCAAATCCATTCAAGAAACTTGCTGACATGAGTCTTTATAATGCTAATGATTGAAAATAAACAAGAGGAATATGACAATGGTTTGAAAACATTTCTTATATCTCCTCTGACTTCTTTTGACACAATAAAGTTTACAGGTTCCAAAACATTTGAGAAATACAACTCCATATGCACCCCTACAGGGTCATGAAAATGGTGACAAAACACATGGGAATGATAGCATATTTCTTTTTCCACTTGAAGTAGCTTACTGTAAACCATGGGTACAAGTGGAAGAAGGATTGACGTAGGTGGTTGTTGATCCACTGATGATTGTTGATTTACTTCTGGCTGTGTATAAATGATCTCCTCATGTGCCTCAACTAAGGGATGCTCCTGGTCAAATCTCCAAGTTATGTCTTTTGTGACAAGGCCAACCCCTGCATCATACTCCCTATCTTCATAGTGATCAAATATAGGATAATCTTGCTGCTCATCATCACTAGGATATTCATCAAAAGCAGGCTGCCCTTAATATCTATGATCAACCTCTAAAACAATAATTTCATCAAGAATATAATTATTAAAAATATCCATTTTAGGAACAACAGTAACTGTTGCTTCTAGTTGTTCATACACATGATTTTCATCTGAAACAAATTTATGAATTTTGTCCTCTCTGAATACAGGAGTATTCTTTATGCTTTCATTTGGATAGTGAATAAAATCATTTTCATCTTTATATTTAGCAGAGCAATCTAACAAATCTTGAGCACATTCTACATATCCCTCACAATAGTTATGACAAATACTTTTAGAGGGATAAAACCATTTGCAGTGTTCATTGAATACTCTATGGAAATCCTTCCAGGATGACATGTTGGAAGGGGGTAATGAGAAATACCATTTACGTGCATCCCCATCCAATGAATACATGAACATTTTCATCCATATATCTTCATGATGGATGTCAAGTTGCTGCATCAAAGCATGAAATTCTTGAACATGCTCAACAGGGCTGTCATCCTCACCTTCATAAAATCTAGGCAACAGATCTTTCCATTCATCAATAAGAGGCACAAGATGTGGATAATCATTTATGGCTGAGAAATTGAGTGGGGCAAACCTCCTGGCCAGCATAGCCTTCATAGCCATTTACTTGGTCTCATTCTAGTGGAGTCACCAACAGGTTCTGAACAATGGAGTCGCCATGGTGAATGTACAGTCTTGAAGGTGTCCAACTTCAGTCACCATCTAAAGCTAGAGTTGTGCAATGTTGTTCTTCCTAGGGAGATTTTCAATCTACTCAAATCTGTCCCCGACAGCGGTGCCAAAAGATGTTAGCGTTGGAAGTTGCACTTGAACTGCTTCAAGTACAAGCCCAACACATCTTGAAATGATAAGGGTTTAATTTGGATAAGATGGGTTTCAGGAAATTATGAGAGCGGTTAAATTAATCAAGAAAGTAGTGAAACCATTGAGCATGGAGTCCATGAAAAGAAACTGTAATCCTGAACTAACATTCTATGTGCAACAAATCAGGTCAGCAAAGGTGGGATCAATTATAATTCTTATAAAAAGATGGAATGAAGAAATAAGAAAAACAAAACTGAAAATGATCAAAGAGCATCCTGATCTTCAATACATATGACAACAAGAGGAAAAAATCAGTTTTCAGAAAACCTTTCTAAAGTTGAATTAAAACTCAGATAAGCCCATGGAAAGGGCTAGAGCATATCCTATACAATAACTCTCTTAGCACATAAATTGCAGACATATAACCTATAGCAACAACATATATCCAAGAAGATGAAAGATTGGAAAATGATTTACACAGAAAAGAGAAAAAAAACTGAAACATAACTTCATTGTCAGCTGAAGTCTTTTACATAAAAAGCAGCACAAGTCTACAACTTGAAATCAGAGAATTTTCATGCCTTTCTAGCTCCCTCACGGATCTTGAAATTTTACCCAGACCTCTCCGGTCTCTCCCTTGGCTCATGAATCCCTTCTCCAAGAGATCTTTCCTTCCTTAAATAGAAAATAACATCCTCATAAAATTACGAGGTAGAATCCCATCTCCTCCATTGGATTCTAAACCTTGGAGATAGGTGGCAACAATCAAAGAGACAAAAATCTAACAAACTGCTAATTTTCAGGAATTTGTTGGAAGTCATTAATAAAATATCTCCACCTCATTGCATGAGGCCTTTGCTGGAGATAAATCTTAAGTGTAGGTGTCCCTTGAAATCTAACTGATCCTTGAGAAGTCATTCAAATCATTCTTGACAGGTGGCAACCTCCCAACAAGGAAAATATCAAAATCGTGACTGCTACAAGAAATTAGGTAGCGCTGTTGTGCAGATTTGGTAGTGCCACTTCTATGTCTGATATCTCTCAAACCGTAACACATTTTAAAAATATGAGAGAGGTTTTTGTTATTTGGAATGTTATGAACAAAAACCTCCTCTAGTTTTCAAAAACACCTTCTCAATTGTTCATAATCCAAGTTTTAAGTTAGTGACTCAAAACTAGTAAAATAACTCTGCACAATTCGTTTTCTGCCAGAATTTAGGTAGCGCCTGCCTGTGTGTGTGCGTGAAATTGGGTAGCTCAAATCTGTGAGTGCTTTTGATGCTTGAAATTTGCGAGAGTGTTTTCAATGCTTTTTCTTGACACTTGGCACCTTAACCAATCTTGTGCTAACATAGGCTCCATGGGGCATAGAGTCCTCGTTGTGAGGCTCTAAGAACTCTTGTAGTTTCAGTGCCTTATCCTTTGGGCTTGTGGAGTCATTCTATGATGCATCGTGCTGAGGAAAACATATTGACCAATTATATAACCCTACTTTCAAACATAAATCAAACACACCTGCTCTTGATGGAGCTTATTTATGTACAAAACCTAAGCTAACTGACTTTTACAATGGGCTAGGTGAAGGCAAACTTCCACCAAATCCATTCAAGCAAATTGCTGACATGAGTCTTTATAATGCCAATGATTGACAACAGACAAGAGGAATATGACAATGGTTTGAAAACATTTCCTATATCTCCTCTGACTTCTTTTGACCCAATAAAGTTTACAGGTTCCAAAACATTTGAGAAATACAACTCAATATACACCCCTACAGGGTCATGAAAATGGTGACAAAACACATGGGACTGATAGCATATTTCTTTTTCCACTTGAAGTTGCTTACTGTAAACTGTGGGTACAAGTGGAAGAAGGATTGACGTAGGTGGTTTCTGATCCACTAATGATTGTTGATTTACTTCTGGATGTGTATAAACAATCTCCTCATGTGCCTCAACTAAGGGCTGCTCCTGGTCAAATCTTCGGGTTATGTCTTTTGTGACATGGCCAACCCCTGCATCATACTCCCTATCTTCATAGTGATCAAATATAGGATAATCTTGTTGCTCATCATCACTAGAATATTCATCAAAAACATGATGCCCTTCATACCTATGATCAACCTCTAAAACAATAATTTCATCAAGAATATAATTGTTAAAAATATCCATTTCAGGAACAACAGTAATTGCTGCTTCTAGTTGTTCATACACATTATTTTAATCTCAAACAAAGTTATGAATGTCGTCCTCTATGAATACATGAGTATTCTTTATGCTTTCATTTGGATAGTGAATAAAACCGTTTTCATCTTTATATTCAGCAGAGCAATCTAACAAATCTTGAGGACATTCTACATATCCCTTACAATAGTTATGACAAATACTTTTAGAGGGATAAAACCTTTTGCAATGTTCATTGAATACTCTGTGGAAATCCTTCAAGGATGAAATGCTGGAAGGGGGTAATGAGAAATACCATTTACGTGCATCCCATCCAATGAATACATAAACATTTTCATCAATATATCTTCATGATGGATGTCAAGCTGCTGCATCAAAGCATGAAATTCTTGAACATGCTCAACAGGGTTGTCATCCTCACCTTCATAAAATCTAGGCAACAAATCTTTCCATTCATCAATAAGAGGCACATGATGTGGATAATCATCTATGGCTGAGAAATTGAGTGGGGAAAACCTCCTGGCCAGGATAGCCTTCATATCCATTTACTTGGTCTCATTCCAGTGGAGTCACCAACAGGTTCTGAACAATGGATTCACCATGGTGAATGTGTAGTCTTGAAGTTGTTCAACTTCAATCACCATCTAAAGCTAGAGCTGTGCAATGTCATTCTTCCCAGGGAGCTTTTCCATCTTCTCAAATCTCTCCCCGACAATGGCGCCAAAAGATGTTAGTGCTGGAAGTTGCACTTGGACTACTTCAAGTACAAGCCCAACACATCTTGAAATGATAAGGGTTTAATTTGGATAAGATGGGTTTCAGGAAATTATGAGAGCGGTTAAATTAATCAAGAAAGAAATGAAACCATTGGGCATGGAGTCCATGAAAATAAACTGTAATCCTGAACTAACATTCTATGTGCAACAAATCAGGTCAACAAAGTTGGGATCAATTATAATGATTATAAAAAGATGGAATGAAGAAATAAGAAAAACAAAACTGAAAATGATCAAAGAGCATCCTAATATTCAATACATATGACAGCAAGAGGAAAAAACTCAGTTTTCAGAAAACCTTTCTAAAGCTGAATTAAAACTCAGATAAGCTTGTGGCAAGGGCTATAGCATATCCTATACAATAACCCTCTCAACACAGAAATTGCAGACATATAACCTATAGCAGCAACACATATCCAAGAAGATGAAAGATGGGAAAATGATTTACATAGAAAAGAGAAAACAAAATGAAACATAACTTCATTGTCAAATGAAGTCTTTTACATAAAAAATTAGCACAAGTTTGCAACTTGAAATCAAATAATTTTCATGCCTTTCTAGCTCCCTCACGGATCTTGAAATTTTACCCAGACCTCTCAGGTCTCTCCCTTGGCTCATGAATCCCTTCTCCAAGAGATATTTCCTTCCTTAAATAGAAAATAGCATACTCATAAACTTAGGAGGTAGAATCCCATCTCCTCCATTGGATTCTAAACCTTGGAGATAGGTGGCAACAATCAAAGAGACAAAAATCTAACAAACTGCTAATTTTCAAGAATTTGTTGGAAGTCATTAATAAAATGTCTCCACCTCATTTCATGAGGCCTTTACTGGAGCTAAATATTAGGTGCAGGTGTCCCTTGACATCTAACTAATCCTTGAGAATTCATTCGAATCCTTCTTGACAGGTGGCAACCTCCCAACAAGGCGAATATCAAAATCGTGACTGCTACAAGAAATTAGGTAGCGTCGTTGTGTAGATTTGGTAGTGCCACTTCTATGTATAATATCTCTCAAAACGTAACACATTTTGAAAAAATGAGAGAGGATTTTGTTATTTGGAATGTTATGAATAAAAACCTCCTCCAATTTTCAAAAATACCTTCTCAATTGTTCACAATCCAAGTTTTAAGTTAGTGACTCAAAAATGGTAAAATAACTTTGCACAATTAGTTTTCTGCCGGAATTTAGGTAGTGCCTGCTTGTGTGTCTGCGTGCGATTGGGTAGCGCAAATCTGTGAGTTCTTTTGATGCTTGAACTTTGTGAGAGTGTTTTCAATGCTTGTTCTTGACACTTGGTACCTTAACCAATCTTGTGCTAACAGGGAGGATAAGCCCAATACCCATCAGAGTTTTTGGTGGATGTCAGTTTTATATGAGTGGAGGTCAATGGACAAAAATCCATATATGAATGATGTTCAACATGAAAGTGGACAAGAAATGCATAGGGAAGTGAGGGCCATAGTAACTTCAGTCAATGAATTGAGTTTAAGTGTGAGCAGAGGGAAGACTTAGTGAGAAAGGTGAACAAGACTGCTATGAGCATCAGGCTTTCAAGCAACTTGAAGAAGAAAAACTTAGACCCAAGATCACTCTTGAGCTCAAGCTTCAGACACTGAAATATGTCCAAACAACATAGTCACAACAACACAGTCACAACAACACAATGATCAAACCTACATCACAATGTAGCTACAACAACTCGACTGGATCCTCCATGCCCGATCCATTCAGTGTAAGAGGGAGAAAGATAACAAGGGAGATGACTAAAATTGGTCACGATACCACTGTAATCAAACCTACATTACAACAACATAGCAATCCTCGGCTGGATCCTCCATGCCAAAGTGTTTTAGCATAGTTTTTACATAGAGATGAAAGGAAGCTGACTTTTATTAACATGAAAGTCTCAAATTTGATACATAACCAGAGAACAATTTCGGCATCAAAAAATTACAAAATAGGGAGCTCTGCTCAACTAGTTGATGACCTTAAAAAAATATTAAAACTTTCTATTTATACTCAGAACAATACACCACTACCAAGAGTGTGACTTGGTCACTACAATAAAAGCTTTGCGTCGGCAAGTTCTTCTGTCAAGCTGAACATGCACCCCTCTGCCAGATGTGAGCTTAGATCGACATGGGTTTTGTAGGACAATCTGCCCACAGGGGTACCACGGGCTGATGGTTCAGTCCCCACGGCTGGGCCTTCCATGCCTTCCATTTATGGAGTGAGTCGAGGTTTCAACCACCATCTCTACTTTCATTAACTGCCTTTCCTTAGAGACTGAACAAGGTGAGATCGGAA
>CBVK0100972030.1:0-13803 GCA_900067695.1 Picea abies
GTATGATTCCTTGATCACATACATAGGTTTATATTGAGTTTATGCTATTGCTATCACTTTGGATGGTTGTGTTCTTTTACAAGTTCATCATCGTATGAGCATTGGAATGGAGCTAGGATGGCGATAGCGAGAGGAAGTGACATTTAAATGGTATGTCACCTATCCCTCTTTAGTTAGTAAATTCGATATTTAAAACTTAAGGAAAGCATCATGTTCTGGTGTGTTTTGTTCTAGATCTAGTTGGATCTAGGGAGATCAGTTAGTGTCCGCACCTACCGATTTGTCCGATAACAGTAAGACCACTCCAATCATTTGATCCCTACTACACACATTACCATGCAGAGCACCCAAATGTTGCATCATGCATAATTGTTCTAAATCCACTTGCAGGTCAAGCTTTCCTATGTGCATTGACTATGTTCCAATGCACACAATGAATCCAGTCACTTGTGCACACATACCCTTTTCAGAGTGGATGATACTTCTAGCCTTCCTCTGGAAGCTCTTGACCATTTACCAGGACTATCTTAACAAAATTTACTTATCAACTAATGTACTCCACATGTACAACTACAATATTGAATAAACACATTACACTTACATGAATAAACAACATTAAACAAAATAACAGAGATAGACCATAACAAATAGAAGTAAATGAACACACAATAAATAGACAAGTACATATCAACACTTATATTTCAAAAAAGTCACCAACCATGTGCATGAATCAGACGTTCCTCCTAGACACAGATGTTGTTGCCCATAATCTCTCAGCAACAGGTCACCCCAGAGTTGGGGCTTAAACTCCACCAGGGAAAAATGATTCTAGTTTCAATCTATGGTTTATGAATCTATGGATCTGAAAGTTCACGCAAATTTAGTCCTTTTTCAAAAATTTTCTTGTTTATAGGCATTCTTGCACTGTACCCTTTAGTGGCCTGCGAGAAACACCTGAGTTCGCACCCTAGTGTTAAGTGCAGTGCGAACCCCTCGCAGTCAACCTTTGTTCAGCCTGTGAGAATCTTTGATTCTTGCACTGTAATACATTGCTAGCCTGCGAACTTGTTTGTAAAAAATTTTGGATTGGGTCTTGTCATTTTTTGATGCCCAGTTTTGTTTTGAATAGCTGGATTGAGCTTTTGGAGCCTATATTGATCTGTTTACAGTGTTCTTGACATTCTTTGAGTTGCTTTTATCCATATTTTCTTTTTCTGGTTTTGAAGGATTAGTCTCTTGCTTTGAGTGTCTTTCAATTACAAAGCTTGTGTTTTCTTTAGAATTGTTTAGGGAAAGATCATATTTCTTCTGAATAATTCGCTTTAAAAGAGAACTTTTAGTTTAGGTTTCTTTGTTTTAAGAAAGTTCATTATTTCTTTTAGTGAAATTTTTGAAACAAGAAGATTTAATTTCTTGCTTTAGATTGGGGGCATCCTTGCATTTGAAGTAGAGAAATTGCATGATTCTTGGCATTTTTTGATCTTAAACTATGAAAAAATTTCCCCCTCATGGCCAGGGGGGGGCCATGAATCGTGCATTGGTGTTCAGTACATTTTTCTCATTTCTTGAGAATCTTGATATTGATGAGTTTAATATATTTTGGGACATCGTGCATATGGGAATGATAAATGTTTTCTCCTTCTTGTAGCATAGCTTTCATCGAAATGAAAAGATTGCATCTTCATCTCTTTACATAACTTTTGAGTCGATCAAAACACCATATTGTCCACGCCATTTTCCTTTTGAGTAACAACAACCATAAAATAAAGCACTTATAAAAATTGATTAGAAATTTTTATCTTTTTTGGTAGCAAGCCTACATTAGATTAGTTGTAGGGCTTTGGAATAGGTGTGAAAGATAACTTTCCAAAGTTGCAAACAAACATAGAATCTTGAGTTAGGGAGTGGTTAAATCCACTTATTACATTTTGTCCTGGGAAGCNCAAGGGTCAATCACGAGGTCGCATTGAGACTAGCAGAGTTACTCACCCTGCTTTGTTGGTCTTGGTGTAGAGATTACGTGTATTATGGGGGTCGCTTGAAAGGTATACCCACAATGATGAGTGGAAGCCTTTCGAGTTGATTTTAGGCTAGATACCCTACCCTTGCATGTGGATCGGACTGTCGACTATTTCCCCAGGCATCATTGTAGTAATTGGTAACCTTAGTGGCCTATCTCTCTAGGTTCTTTACACGAGGTGATTGTGGAGGGGCAAGTCTTCATGGTACCTGGAATCGACGTTGGCCAAACTCACTTGGGCTCCTTGGAGGGTATACCCACGATTTTGTGTGGGAGGTTGCACCAGGGTGTAAGTCCATTAGGCAGGTCGTCCATGTAACTTTTCCACCCGCTCTATCTTAGCCCCTTCTTACATTGTTCCCACGACGTTAGATTTCATCACCAACTAGTGTGTTCATTGTGAGAAGGTTTTGTTTGTTTGCTTGCTTCCTAGATTTTTAGCGTGTGTTGTTTGTTTTCCCTAGCAGACTCTAGGTTGGATTTATTTAATGGCATTAGTTCTTGGAATGACCAATGAAGGAACCCCTGCTCCTCGGGAACCTTTTTTTTTTCCCTCTTATGGAAACATTGGTCCTCCTCACCTTGCTACTTTCATCCTTCCAGGTCTCAAATTGGATTACCGGTATGGTTGTTTTCCACTCAAGTAATCCCAAATGTAGTTAGTGCTTCAGTCACAAGCACTTCCCCCCACGAGCATCAACCTCATGTTGATCCTTCACCGTCTTCACCAATAAGGTCTTATTTTCCTTCTTCGCTTGCAAGGCTGCCTTTCGTTTCATCTTCTTCGTTGAGTGAAAGTTTTGAAGCTAGTAACCCGGTGAATAAGAAGAAGAAGAAAAGAAAGAAGAAGAAGAAGAAAATTAAGCAAGGATCCAAACTTCCAACCACTGTCAAACATGTTGGAAAACAACCAGTTACTGTTATTCGTGTTGGAAGTGTTGATGATGTCAAGATCACCCAAACAACCCGTAAGCCCAAGTACCCTCGCAGGCTTTGTAAGGGTAGCCATCTTCTTAAGGAATGTCCTGGTCTATCAAAGGTTATAGAAGCATGGTCTACACTTCCTCACCAACCCACGTCATTAGCCTCTGAACAACATGCTGACAAGCCCCCATCAACCAGCCATGATACGGTTGGGAAGAAGAAAAGTAGAGTCAAGTTCCCATGTATGTTATGCAAAGGGAGTCATCTCACTCACCTTTGTCCTCATATGGACGAAGCCTCGAAATTACTGGAAGACATGCTTGTTTCACAGCCTCAACTTCCATCCACTTATCGCAGGCTTACTCTTGACCCTCCTATAGTTGATGGAATGATCAATCCAGTTCCCCCATCGGTCAGTCCAGTTGATCAAGTGGTCGATCCGATCCCATCTTCTGTCGATCCCACTCTCCCTTTAGAGAGTGTTAACAAAGTGGTTGATTCGATCCCATCCTTGATCGATCCCACTCTCCCGTTAGAGAGTGTCACCCAAGTGGTCGATTGTTTTCCATCTTTCGACCCCATTCTCTCCTTCAAGAATGAAACCCAAGTGGTCGATCTGATCTCTTCGTCGATCAATCCTACTCTCCCGCTAGAGAGTAAACCCGATATTGCCCACATTTTTCTCATTGATACAGACTCTACCGTGTCGAGGGGTATTCCTCCATCTCCCATGGAACCCCCTCCAAGTAATGAGGCCATCCATTTTGATTGGGGTGTGCTAACCGGACCTCGTCTTCCCTCTCACATTCCTTTCCAGATTATAGTACAGGTTTGTGGTCGAGACTTTCCTCAGACACTGATAGATGAAGGTGCATCTGTTAGTATTTTGTCCTTTATTGCTTGGCAAGCTTTGGGTTATCCTCCACTTGCACCGGTTACACAGAATCTGTTAGCTTTTAACAGAAGAACCAGTCAACCTTTAGGGACCCTTCCTCAGTTTCCTTTAACTTTGGGAGGGAAAACTATCTTTATTGATGTCATGGTAGTCCAAGACCCCTTGGATTTTTCTTTACTCCTTGGGAGAGATTATGTCTATGCCATAAAAGCTATAGTGTCTACTCTTTTTCGTGTGATATCTTTCCCTCACGATGGACAGGTTGTGACTGTTGATCAACTTTCATTCATTGACCCCACCTGGATTGCCTACCTGAATGGTTCTTATATGCAGACGGTATCACCCCCACCACGGGTCAATTATGTGGCGTTCTCGCCCATGGTTTCAACTTCTGATGACTTAGATCCAATAGTTAACATGGTGATCTCTTCGATAGGGTTGTTAGAGCCCGATCTCTTTACTCCTGTCGCAACCCTCAACATGGTGTCCTTCCAGAGTGTGTTTCTTCCGTCAAATGAAGACCTCTTAGAAGCCATGACCGAGTTTTGTCCCTTGACATGGTGTCATTCTAGATCATTGTCCTCTTGGAATCCATGATCAAGAAGAGAGACTTCGAGGATAGTTTTTGCATCTCTGAGGCAACCTCGTTAAAAAATGAAACAGAGGTCTTTGAGCATGGTTTTCTAATTTCAAGATCGTTAAAAAATGAAACCAATTGAGGATAGTTTTTGCGTCTCTGTAGCAACCTCGTTAAAAATGAAACAGAGGTTACAAGCATAGTTTTTGTTTCTATGTCAAGCTCGTTAAAAAATGAAATAGTTCTCCCCCTCTCTGTTTGAGTCAAGTCCTTCATCTAGTATTTGAAGCTTCTTTTCCTCCGCCTTTGTCGTTGGATGAAATGAAGCTTGGGGGGCAATACTTCCAACCTATGGACTTCATGCTGAAGTAGAGCCACTAGTTTCTTAAGTTGGGGGCTAAGTACCAACCATCCATGTGTTATGCGTTGGGAAGTCCAAGCATAGTTTCCTCTGGTTCAAGCTTGTGTAAAAATGAAATCAGGTCCAAGCATAGTTTCGTTTAGTTTTTAAGCTTGTGTAAAAATTAAAATCTATTCCAAGCATAGTTTTGTTTTGTTTTAAAGCTTGCGTAAAAATGAAAACAATCCTGAGCTTAGTCTTTGTTCTTTCTCATGCTCATAAATACATGAGAATAAGTTACCAAGCTTAGTCTTTGTTCTTTCTTGTGCTCGTAAATATGTGATAATGTAACTGAGTATACTTTTATCACTTTTTCGGACTCGTAAAGGTTATACAAAAAAGGAACCCCCTGGAGTTCCCTTTAATCTCTTTTCAGACTCTAAACATGAAAAGATTGCCGAGCGACCTTGTTATTTTCATACTCGTTAAAGTATTTGAAGAAAACATATGTTGATCGATATTTTATCTCTTTTTCGGTCTCATCATACTACTTTACGAAAAAGGAACTGAGAGAGTTCTCTTTGAGTGTTTTTCAGACTCTCTAAACATGAAAAACCCCTGAGTTTTCTTTCTTTGGACTCGTTAAACAAACATCGAAAGACCCGTGATGGGACCGAACCACTCCTTCCTAGGGTTCGTTAAACATACTCTGAGGGACTCATCCAAAGGATGATCTTACATTTCAAGCATATGTTACCTCCTCAAGCTTGTGTAAAAATAAAGAGGTACTTGCCAAAAATGGTGGGGGGGAAATTGGGAAAGAAATGTATCTAAACCTCTATTATGTGGAAGAGTCACTATTGAACATGACACCCTTTCACTCGCTTGGTGTCTAGGTTGGAAAATCCACTTGTCTCCTGATCATACTCCTTTATAAGATTACAAATCGGTCTATGATCCCTGTTGTTGAGTCAGTGTTTCCAAGACAATTGTCGTGTCGTCAATATGTTCAAAGAGAAGTTCAACCTGGAAAGCCTTCTATTGCGTCGGCCATTTCTACAGTCCTTAAGCCTTCTGTTGCATTGGCCATCCCTGAGTCAGTCCTGAATCACTTGTTACTCTGATCTACATCAAATCTTGTTACTTGTTTCGTGTCATTGATGTGGGATACATTAAGGCCCTCTTGTGACGAGTATTTTCCTGTCGACTTAAACTCATTATCCAGGAATCAGACTTAGAAACTAATTGGTACCTTGGAACTTGCATGCCTTAATGGCAGGTTTCCTTGCTTTCGACAGTGGGTTTTCATTATTGACCCCTGATCGGAAGATTCTACTGAGTGTTCGACTTCAGCTCATTAATTCACATTCATTGGATTGTACTAGTGTACCTTGGGAGTCATTGACATTAATGGTGATTTCCCTCATGCTTTTTAACGATATACACTAATGACTAGTAATCAAGTGGTTTCTACCATGTTCGACTTCAACACATGTATTCACATGGTTAGATTTGTACTATAGAGTGGTGGAGATGAAGACCCTGGATCTTTTCTGACATATTCAGGTTGCGTTGGAGTATATTCAGTTTTTACTATTGCATAGATCCACATTGTATGTCTGGTGGCTATGTTCAAATTTGAGTCTTTAACACATAGATCCACAATGTATTTTTGGTGGCTATGTTCAGATTTGAGTCATATCGGCATGGATCCACAGTGTATGTTTGGTGGCCATGACCTGTCTTACTTGACATGGATCTTCGCATGTTGGCATTTATTCATTGAGTTGTTTGTATTCTGAGTATGGGAATTCATACCTCAGTGATGATATATTATTGTACTATATTTCCTTGTTTTTTGGCAGGTTTCCGACCGATTGTTCCTTGTTCCCTACACACATCAACAAAGTATTTCAGTTATCACTCTGTTCTAACGTCATACTTTGGGGGGCTCTCTGTTACACATTATTTTCATCATCCCTATGACCATTAATGATGTAAACCTATATGTTGCCTTCAGAGGGGTCAGTGGCCTGAGTTCCTAAAGAGAGAAGGGAGAAGAACTTTTCATAAGAAAAGAAGTTGCATTTTCCCTTGTAAAATCCCTGTAAAAAAGGAAGTTTGCAGGTTGCTATATAGGCAGGGTGCGAGAATGTCTGATTCTCGCAGGTTGCCCCATAGCTAGGTTGCGATAGGTTCACAGTTTTCTCTATAGGAAGGGTGCGAGAATGCCTACATGTGGGAAAAACAAGTGTTTTCTTGAATCTTCTAGAAGGAGAAAGTATGATTCCTTGATCACATACATAGGTTTATATTGAGTTTATGCTATTGTTATCACTTTGGATGGTTGTGTTATTTTACAAGTTCATCATCGTATGAGCGTTGGAACAGAGCTAGGATGGCGATAGCGAGAGGAAGTGACATTTAAATGGTATGTCACGTATCCCTCTTTAGTTAGTAAATTCAATATTTAAAACTTAAGGAAAGCATCATGTTCTGGTGTGTTTTGTTCTAGATCTAGGTGGATCTAGGGAGATCAGTCAGTGTCTGCACCTACCGATTTGTTCGATAACAGTAAGACCACTCCAATCATTTGATCCCTACTACACACATTACCATGCAGAGCACCCAAATGCCGCATCATGCATAACTGTTCTAAATCCACTTGCAGTTCAAGCTTTCCTGTGTGCATTGACTACATTCCAATGCACACAACAAATCCATTCACTTGTGCACACATACCCTTTTCGGAGTGCACGATACTTCTAGCCTTCCTCTGGAAGCTCTTGACCATTTACCAGGACTATCTTAACAAAACTTACTTATCAACTAACGTACTCTGCATCTACAACTACAATACTGAATAAACACATTACACTTACATGAATAAACAACATTAAACAAAATAACAACCATTACTCATATGCAACATCATGTAAGAGATAGACCATAACAAATAGAAGTAAATGAACACACAATAAATAGAAAAGTACATATTAACACTTATATTTCAAAAAAGTCACCAACCGTGTGCATGAATTAGACATTCCTCATAAACATAGATGTTGTTGCCCATAATCTTTCAGCAACAGGTCACCCCAGAGTTGGGGCTTAAACTCCACCAGGGAAAAATGATTCTAGTTTCAATCTATGGTTTAACAAACAATGGAATTGCTCAGTCCAAGGTGTCAACTATTGCAACTAGTCTACAATCCTTCATTCTCCACATGCATGTCCTGCCCCAGGAAGTGTGCCCCTCCTCTACTCAATAGTCCTTCGGCTACCCCACTTCCCTTCCAAGGCTTTACCAATAGGTTGTATCAGGAAGTCTCAGAGAACTGTAATTAATTCCCAGTGCACCAGGGAACAATTCCCAACAAACTCGCACTAGGAGAGATTACTCAAGGGCATGGCGACCTACTTCTTCAACAACCTACAGACCTGAAAACTCGCATATTCAACAACATATGGGCCTGACAACCCACCTCTTTGACCACCTACAAGCCTGACAACCCGCTTATTCAAAAACATACGGGCCTGACAACCCGACTCTTTGACCACAACTGGTTTTTCCCAAACACATGATTTACAATGACAATCACTTACGAGAAGAATCGAGTCCTTTTCCATAGAAATTTGGTCTCCCGATGGTAGAATGAAGGAAATACCCCCCAAATACACTAAGGCCAACAATATATATTGCATGCCTTCAACTGGACATTTTTCACCTTCAGAGCTATCTTTAGCCACTTGGTTATTCATTCCCATCCCTCCGGAACTTAGGATAAATAATATATCTGTAAGGTTACAATTTTTGGAAATATTATTAAAATATTCCCCCCTTTTCCCTTTTCTGGTGGAGTTCAGCCCCCCGTCTCTATTTGTCCGAGTCATTATGTGCACAACAATGTTATTTTATTATTAATTTGAGTGTAGTACACTTTACAAGGATAGGCACACTGGCCTATTTGCATTCCGGCTCACCAGCCCAATTCACATAGTCTCTCTGGGTTCAAAACATATTCATACATATATTTACATCACAATAATTCCTGTGCACTTTCTTGAGTGCACGCAACACTGTGGAATATTCTCACCCTCCCTTGATGCACAATCCACAGGCACTAGTTCAGGTATGTGAAACACTATGGAATGTGCACACCTTTTTCTCTGGTTACAAACCTTGCTCACTACTCAGGTATGTGCAAAAACCAAAATGGCTCACTGACCTATATGGACAATTACATCATGCACTACTCAAGTGCATACAAAACCAAAACGGCTCACCAGCCTATTATCCCAATTTTGTGGATAACTAAAGAGATTATGTCTCGAGGGCCTCAGGTTTCATATATGGAGTGTCAAGAGACTACATGACCAACAATACCCTTTCCACAGATGGAAAATCCACTCACCACCACCAATGGTCATAGGTTTGCAGATGGCATCCACCACACCAGCTGGCTTCCAGAAGGCAGTGGGCCTTGCTCCATGAGGTAAAAATCAATATTATGGTGAGCATAATTTCAATATTTAAGCCATTTGATTATGGTGTATCTTAGATTGCTCTAGATTTCATAATATATGCTTGGACATTATGCATTTTTCCCTGCTTCACCTTGGTGGTTGACATTGTGCCCTAGTAAGTGGTTTTCTTTGGGGACGGGTTTTCTACTGGGAACTCTCTTAATGAGACATTGTACCATTCCCGACCATACTTACCACATTGCATCATTATTCCCCTCCATTTCCTTATATCTTGGGATTTTAGGGTGTATTGACCCAATAAGGGGTTGTCCCTCATTCTATGGGAAGAAGGGGCTAAAGGCCCAGAGGGGTTGATGTTGGGTAAAAGATAAAATCCTTATATAAACCTTCCAGATGCTTTTTCCAGGGATCACCCAAGAAAGAAATGAAACGCTTATCTTTGAGTAAAGGGGACCCACAATATAATAAATAATGTTGAAAAGGTTAGTTGAAGGATAGGAGGTCTCATCACGATCCGACCTATCACGTCCATGAATATCTAGTGGTATGACATTACCATCATCTAGTCACCAAACCAGGGTAATGACTCATGGTTGCATGGTTGAGAGAAAGGGGGTCTCATCACGAGCCATCCTTCTCATTTCCACTAGGCATTTGTGGGTGACATTGTCATCATCTAGTCACCACGCCAGGGCAGTGACCATCAACCTCGCATTATGCTATATTCAAATAAAATAAAGAAAGAAAGATGAAAGGAAATTGATGGGCTTGAAAAAAGTGCATTGTGGATGAAGGTACCACACACCCTCTACAAAGGCACCCATGAATGAGACACTACGACCCCTTGTATGTCATGAGCCCTATTCCCATTGAGTCTTGACCCCATCCACTTCATCCACTTTACATGGCTTAGAGAGGGACCTCTTGGAAACTCTCTTTGACTTAGTGCAAGATCTACCTAATAGGACACCTCGTTAGCCCTCCCATATTCAAGATTGAAAAGTCGCATAGTGTCTTTGAGCTATTAATTGTTTGATATAGTGATCTTTGATGCACATGCTTAGATGGCTTATTTGATTGGATTCACTTATAATGATGTTATGACTTGAGATCCTTAGAGGGCATGCCCATTTTTCTCTGTAGGACCTAGCTGGTGGACAGTTTTGGGAGAACAGGCCTAGCTTGGGCTTCCATGGGGCTACAAGCCCACAGGTTAGATGTTAGGGGCCCACATGTTGGATGAGAGAGATCAGACTTGTATGGCCTTGATGATGACTTGGACAACCTAGCCTAGCCCTCACTTGCCAAATGATTTGCCTAGGAGGGGAAAAATGTTCTACTTTTGAGCTTGACATCATGCTTTTGGGGATAGGGCATGGTGGTGAGGTGCCACTCTTTTGACACATGGACGTTTGAGGAGGAGGAAGGTCTTCACCATGATGAGAGTGCTTCTATGCTTGACATGTGGACTTTGGAGGCCTACACATGCTTCTCCAATACCAACAACTTCCTCAAAGTGGTAAAACGTCCCCTAAAGTGGTGACATCCTCCTAAATTAGGGTTTTGTTTGTGCAAAAGGTGAAATTTTAAGTGAATTGTTTAATATAACTTTGTTTAGGGGGAAACATTAGGTTTTTGGACCCCTAATATTGTATTTTACTCCTTAATTTGTGGACAAACTATGCTAGCTACATTTTGTATAAATAAAGATCATAAGATCTCATTTCAAATATAAGTCTCCCTCTTGTGAGAGGACTTGGTCTGAAATTTTCGTCTATCTTGGTTGTTTTATCTCTTTTTCACTTGTTTATGGCTATACTTATGAATGGTTGATGGAAGAAGTGATGTGCTAGCCTTGAAAGGCTTATCTATTTCTATTGTGGTGGATTATCTTGCATTTTTCCTTGAATTGGTCTTCCTCAAGCTTCATCTCATTGATTTCACCATAGTCTTCCTCATTTTATGCTTCATCTCATTGATTTCACTAGGGTTTTCTAAGAGAAGTATAAGGACATACACCCTCTTATATTAAACCCTAGCTAGAGAAACTTTCCTTGGGAAGTAAAAGGGCTTACACCCCCAAAGAGGTAGCTTCTCTAGCTCTTTTTATTTAACTCCATTAACCCAATAGTAAAGGAACTAGTCATACTTTATTTTGCATTGGAGAAATAAAATATTGCCTTGGGAAACATGAATTTTGGTCATTTTTACTTTTTACAAAGTGGATTGTACTCCTTGTGCCTTGGGAACCTTACAACCCCTAGGAGCATCCCCATCAAGGGGATACTTCTTGTTGTTGTTACAAAATTACATCTTCAACCATTAGGGTCATAGAAACCTTAAATCATTTGCTTGAATAACTCTCTTATCAACCATTGGATTTTGCTCAAAGTTTGCACACTTACTCTCCTTGGCCTAGCGCACGTTTTGGCAAAGTTTGAGGGGATTTCAGAGGTTGATTTTATTGTTGTAATACATCGAATGTTATAGTTGTAAGGCTGATATAATTTGCTGCAGACAAGTGTTTACAATAGCCTTATATTTTGTGCTAGAATATTGGTTTTTCATCTTGAGTGTTGACCACTTATTCAACTAGGGGGTCAACTCCATGTACCATGAAGATATGCATCATTAGATGCTACCAAGCCAGAGACTTCCTAGTTCTACAAGGCATTTTTGTCCTTCAGCGTGTATTTTGTAATTGGAATTTCCGCTCCCCTGTGTCAGATAATAATGTAATGGTTCTGCATGGATCATAGTTAGGTCAATTACCTTAGGACTTCTTCATTAGGGGAATTCCTTTCACTGAGTGTTTTTTTTCCTCAGGTTATTAATTTGGCCTAACCAAACTTATTAATTTCCCTTGAGTTTTTCACTCCCACAAATAATTCCTCCAAAGTGGTGAAAGGTGCTCTAATGGTTTCATCCTCTGGTAGCTATTATTTAGGAATGATGTAAATTACCATGTAAGACATCTCTCAAAGTTTCGTGGAATTCCGTCGAGTCTAGATAGTTTTTTTTTAATTTATTAAAATTGCCTAAGATTGGGTAATTTTAATTATTTTTTTATAAACAATGTAAAAACTAGGTCATTGGGATTTTGCTAGGGGTATTTGTGTTCAAAATAAATGCAATGATACCCCCTACACTCTTGTACCAAGTTTCATCTCAGTTGGACAACTTTTACTAGATGTTTGTCCGTAGAGAGTCCAAGTCAGTCAAAACAACAATTTTAATTGTTAGTCATGACATAGTGAAAATGTCATTTTTTGTAATTATGAACTAAATGAGTAAATTAAAGGTAGGATATTATGATTAAACTCATTCCTAACCTACCCAAATTTTTTCCTAACCTTTACACACCCCCTATACACTCTACCCATTTCCTCAAGTTTTCCCCCCTAGGGGATTTGCGCCCCCCTCTTGAGAAAACCTTAGAAAAGAAAATATTATGTGGTGTGGGGCCCTCTCTCCATGGGTGCACCATTCTAAGCCTTCCACCTCATCCCTTGTCCATTTCCCACACCTTTCCATTCATTCCACCTCATCAATCCATGCCAAAACCCTAAGTGGTGTGCCCCCCTCCTTGGGATTATCTCACTTGCTTGGTGTTTGACACTTGGATCTCATCCAAGAGGGGTCACTTTGTCTCTCCAAGTATAAATGAAGTCCCTATCACCCTCATTTAACCACCATCTCTTGAGCTATTTTTATGCTACCAAATTCTCTACTCACACTTCTCATCTCCCATCTTGCTTCATTCATTTTTCTCTCACTTTGGAGAGGAACTTGTGGCAATTAGTTGCTACAACTTCCTAATTTGATAATATAAAAGAGATTTGGAGGAATTTTGTGTACTAGAGATTTTGTCTTGGTGCACTTGGATTAGAGGCGATATTTTTACTTTGTGGAGCATTTCTTTGAGATAGAGTAGATTTCCCAAGCAACCTAGTTTGCTTGGGTAGATTTTGCAATAGTGTAGTTGTAGATATATTTGAGTAGAGTAGTAGATAGTACAAATTAGTTTGTGTTATTTAGTTATCTCACTCATTGTTTTCTCTTATCTCAGAAGTTTTCTCTTTAAGTTGCAGGTTATCTCAAGGGTTTGCAAGGCTATCTTTGAGCTAGAAGCTTGCCTTCACAACCCATTTGAAACTCCTCTCTTTTATCCTTTCATTTTCTGTTCATATCATATTAGTTTATTTGGTTTTCTAACACTCTAGGATAGGTCATTTCATATATTATACTTGATGAAATTTTTATGTAGAAAATTTCTATGTAAAAACATAAATTTTCTAAACATTTTTGTGTGTTTTGCAGCATTTCCAGCAAGCAATAGCTTGTTGTTTTTTGTAGATTCTTGCCAATAAAAGAGGAAGTGCTTCCAAAATTTGGCCTCAAAACACACAAAGAACCCTCCTCTTTCTTGGGTAACAATTCTCAACCCCTCTCTCATCATTCTAGCATTGTAGCAAGCCCTCGGGAGTCCCTTGAGGCTTGCATTCTTGTATTTATTTTCTATACATTGTAAATAAATTAGTGCCTACATCTTGGTGTGA
>CBVK0100972047.1:0-12515 GCA_900067695.1 Picea abies
AGTGGGTGGGGAAGCTCCTGTTACGCCGGTTTCAAGCCCTAACTCAAGCTCTCTAGACCTTTCCTACAAACCGTGCGATAACAGGCCCACACCTCCTTCATTCAGTCTAACCGCTGGAAGGAAACATAGCCGTAAGGATATTGAGCTCGTTAAAGAACTGCCGCTAGGGTTTCTAGCAGGAGCAGTTACCATTGCATTGCCGCTAGGTTACTAGCAGGTGCAGTTGCAGAAACCCTAATCCTCTCGTTGATCCACCTTAAGTGAAGAGATTGACCTAATCTCTGGATAGATCAGTGCGCCCTAGCCTAGCGCATCTGCTGGTACTCTCAGAAAGCCAAGACGTCAAGTTTGAGCTTTTGGTCAAATCTAGGGTTTGACCAAATCAAAGCAGCCATGACTTATTCTATGAAGTCAGAGAACAAGTTAGATGTGTTAGCTTTTTAGCTCGGGAGGTACTCCGCATGTTTTGTCTTGTATGCGGATGTTACCTTAATATTTGCACTACCAAGCACTTGACTTTGTAATAGTTTTTATAAAGTTGTTTTAAGTGGTTTTTTTAGTAAAGTGACTATTTAATAAAGTGTACCTTCTATTTTTAAAGTGACTTTATTTTCATAAAGCACTTATGTAATAAAGTGAAATTCACTTTAATTTTAAATGAGACATTTTGGAGGGAATGGATCATGACCCTTGATCTTGAAAAAGGCAAGATCTAATCTTGGCCTTTGGATCTAGGGTTGGGAAGGTGAAAAGACACTTTTGGAGGGATAATGTCATTTTCAGATTATAAAAGAATGCATTGGGTAGTGTGCAAGACATGTTGTGAAGACATCGGGAGGATGTTGAGAGCACATTGGGAGGAGAGTTAGAGAGATTTTTTGAGTATGCTTGAGAGAGGAAAGTGAGCAACAAAGAGGGTACAATTCCCGAGAAAATTTTTCTGTGAATTTTTGGCTGAAATATTTTTTTGCTGTGGGAGGCTGTACTGTACGGATCTGTATAGTACGTACGATTCCGTACAGTCGTACAGATTTGGCATGGAAATTGAGGTGATTTTTGGCACGGTTTTCGAGGTGATTTTCAGATTTTTGGTGGCTGTTTTTGGGCCGTATGGAACAGTCTGTACAGTGGACCGTGGGGCACGGAAAACGAGGTACAGAAGAGGTTGGACAGCAGTACAGTTTTGGCACGAAAAATGAGGCAGATTTTTGTGGGACATATTTGGTGCTGTGAGGTATTTTCCTTGGCTGGAAATGTTGTTTTGCTGCTGATATGTATTTTCCTGAAGCATAATAATAAGATCTCTCTCTCTCTCATTGGGTTTCCCCACATTGGGGTTTTCCCTGGCATTTGTGAGTTATTGGTTGTTGTCCACTGTGTATTGCCGCTGGATATTTTGCTTAGCAATGTGTATTTCTGCTTATGGAAATTTCGAAATGTGGGTTTTATGCATTTTTGAAATTTATGAAGACAATTATCTCTAGGTTGCTAAGTGTTTGACAGAATATTAGTTTGCTGATTTTTTGTCATTAAAAATCTACATGGTATCAGAGCTTTGTCTTTGACAGTAGGCAGTGTGACTTTTGGGCAAAAGGGTGTGATTGTTTTCCTTGAGTTGTGACAGGGAATATGGCTGCAAGCATTAGATATGAGGATCGGTTGGATGACATTTCCAACTACTTGCAGTGGAAGGTTCGTTTGTCAGCCGTTCTCAAGGAGAACAAGATCTATAGCTATGTCAACTCTGTTGTAGCAGCTCTCGCAGCAGATCCTGTTGCTTTGGACTTGCATGAGACCAAGGAAACCAAAGCTCAGAGGATTATTTTGGATGCGGTGAAGGATCACCTTATCCCACGCTTGGCTGAGAAAAAGACTGCCAAGGAGATGTGGAATGCACTTAAGAACTTGTTTGAGGCGAAGAACGAGAATCAGAAGATGGCCTTGAGGGCTAAGTTCCATGATACCAAGATGGGTAAGGAGGAGAGTGTCTCTTCCTATCTTACCCGGGTGGCTCAAGTTAAAGATGAGCTGGCAATTGTTGGAGAGGTCATTTCGGATTCTGAGTTGGTTAGGATAGCCTTAAATGGCTTCACCAAAGATTGGGAAGTCTTCGTGAAGTGCGTGGTGGGTCGTGAGCATCTCTACCAGATTGGAGCAGACTATGGGATGATTTCATTCAGGAGGAGATCCGAGAAAGATCTCAGAGCATTGATCGGAAGACAGACAGAGCTGATGAGAATGTTGCTCTTGTGGCAAAAAGCAAGAAGAAAGGAAGCTTCAGAAGGGACTTGAGTAAAGTCAGATGTTATTGTTGTAACTAGTTGGGGCACCTTGCCTCTCACTGTCCTGAGAGGAAGAAGAAGAAAGAGTCAGAGGGGCCCGAGACAGCTGCTACAATAGCCATAGAGGGCCTTGCTTCAAAGTTTGATAGGGAATTTTCTTTGGTTACCCTAGTTTCCAGTGTCGGCAGCGGAGGATTCGCAGGTGATGTCAAATGGATTGTGGATAGCGGAGCCTCTAACCACATGACGGGAATCTGGCGAGTATTCCCAGATTTCACAGAGATTGGTCTTGGCTGACAGGTGGTAAATGAAGGTGGTATGGTGAGAGCTGTACGTGGAGTTGGGAATGCCAGATTCCAACTATTGTTTGGGGGACTCTTGGAGATTGATGGAGTTCTCTTTGTTCCAGGGTTGAGTGTTAACTTGCTCTCAGTCTCGGCCTTGGAGGATGTAGGATATTGCGTATTGTTCAAGAGGGAACATGTCTTTATCTACAGGCAGGGAGTGGAGCCGGTAGAATTGCAGCTGATCGGTAACTGGGTGAATAGGTTGTATATGTTGAGAGGACAACCTTTGATGTATGATTCAACGTCAGATGAAGAGCATGAGGAGGCTTTTGAGACTGTGGTGGTGCCAAGGTATTAGTCTTGCATTTTGAGAGAAGAGAGCGAGTCTCTTCTGAGCATTGGCAGAAGGCTCAGCTAGGTTGATCGAACCGATGCTCAAAATGAAGTGAGCTCAGGGTTCCGGGAGGTTGCCAGGAGAAGATCTTCTAGTCCGAGTTCTGTGCAGATGTTGCAAATGGCTCCAGGTTCAGAGGGAGCTCCTATAGAGCACAGTGTGATGGGACTAGATGATGGAGATGGCAGCGAGTACATCCCTCGCTAAGAGGGAGTGTTAGCTTTTTAGCTCGGGGGGTACTCCGCATGTTTTGTTTTGTATGCGGATGTTACCTTAATATTTGCACTACCAAGCATTTGACTTTGTAATAGTTTTTATAAAGTTGTTTTAAGTGGTTCTTTTAGTAAAGTGACTTTTTAATAAAGTGTACCTACTATTTTTAAAGTGACTTTATTTTCATAAAGCACTTGTGTAATAAAGTGAAATTCACTTTAATTTTAAATGAGACATTTTGGAGGGANNNNCTTGATCTTGAAAAAGGCAAGATCTAATCTTGGCCTTTGGATCTAGGGTTAGGAAGGTGAAAAGACACTTTTGGGGGGAAAATGTCATTTTTAGATTATAAAAGAATGCATTGGGTAGTGTGCAAGACATGTCGTGAAGACATCGGGAGGATGTTGAGAGCACATTGGGAGGAGAGTTAGAGAGACATCGGGAGGATGTTGAGAGCACATTGGGAGGAGAGTTAGAGAGATTTTCTGAGTATGCTTGAGAGAGGAAAGTGAGCAGCAAAGAGGGTACGTTTTTTGAGGAAAGAGGGCATGATTCCTGAGAAAAATTTTCTGTGAATTTTTGGTCGAAATATTTTTCTGCTGTGGGAGGCCATACTGTATGGATCCGTACAGTCCATATAGTCATACGGATTTGGCATGGAAATCAAGGCGATTTTTGGCACAGTTTTCAAGGCGATTTTTCAGATTTTCAATGGTTGTTTTTGGGCCATACGAAACAGTCCGTACAACGGACTGTGGGCACAAAAAAAAAGGTACGGAAGAGACTGGACAGCGGTACGGTTTTGGCACAGAAAACGAGGCGGATTTCTGTGGGACAGATTTGGTGCTGTGAGGTATTTTCCTTGGCTGGAAATGTTGTTTTGCTGCTGATATGTACTTTCCTGAAGCATAATAATAAGATCTCTCTCTCTCACGTTGGGTTTCCCCACATTGGGGTTTTCCCTGACATTTGCCTAAATTTCTGTGAGTTATGGGTTGCTGTCCACTGTGTATTTCCGTTGCATATTTTGCTTAGCAATGTGTATTTTTGCTTATGGAAATTTCTGAATGTGGGTTTAATGCATTTCTGAAATTTATGAAGACAGTTTTCTCTAGGTTGCTAAGTGTTTGACAAAATATTAGTTTGCTGATTTTTTGTCATTAAAAATCTACAAGATGGAGCCTCTAACTTCAGAGCGTGGAAGACAAGGATCGACCTCATCCTTGCCAAGAATAAAGTGCTGAATATCGTGAAAGGAAAGATCGTGGAACCAGTGTTTGAAGAAGGAAAAGAGAAGGAACCACAAAACGTTGTAGTTATGGAGAAGTTCAAAGACGGTGACATCAATGCTATGAGTATGTATGATGCCCTAACAAACCTCTTCTCAGTCAGAAACATTGGACAAGTCATGAGTCTGAAGAATGAGCTTCGTGACATGAAGATGAATGATGATGACAACATAACATCATACTTTGTGAGAATCTCTCAGTTAAGAGATCAACTACAAGCTATTGAAGAGATCATTTCAGAGAAGGAATTGGTAAACATAGTACTCAATGGTCTTCCCAAGACGTGGGATGCATTTGCCGCAAGCATGAACACAAGAAAGGAGTATCCAACATTTGAAGAACTTTGGACTTGCTGTGCTCAAGAAGAATCAAGGATCAATGCAAAAGAGAAACCCCAAAAGAAGTATGATGATCAAGCCTTCACAACAAGATTTAAGAATTTCAGAAACAAAAGGAAGTTTGGCTCAAGGAGGAAGCCAAATCAAGAGAAAGACATTTCAGAAATACAATGCTTCAACTGTCAAAAGTATGGTCACTACAAGAATCCTTGTCTCGAGCTAAAGAAAAGGAAGGGGACACACGAAGCATCAGTTGCTGAAGAAAAGGAACCTACAAAGAAGACTAAGCAGGATGAAAGAGACTTATTCTTCTGAAGGTAACAATACTCTTCTTATTTCTTGTACATATCTCCTTTGTATCGTCTCTATACATATCTTGTAATGTATTCCAAGAAGAACTATACCTATGGAAGAACAACAAGATAAGGTTTGATATCATTAGATAATACACATGAAAGGATAAAATACGCTGAATCATCATGAAGAGACTCAAAAGAAGCAAAGACAGAAAGAAGTCAAAGAAAGACTTATAACGTTTTTGTAGAAGACAACAAGATGGAAGCGTGGACTTTGTTAGAAAGAGAGAGCCAATTATATATTGCAGAAGACAATAAGGATGCAGACGGAAGCATGGACTCTGTTAGACGGAGGGAGTCGATTATATGCAGTCATGCATGAAGCAAGGATTAGGAGGGAGCTAATCCTATGATCCATTAAAAATAATGAAGTATGGTAGCAACCATGAAAGACAATACGTGTTTAGTTCAACCGCAGAAGAAGTCTTCTTCAAAGAGAAGTCTTAAAGTATCCCTGGTTGTCCATTCACATCCGTGATCCTATGATGAAAGAAAGAAATGAAATCTTTAGGACATGGAATCTATAAGAAACTCCATGGACCCAAGAGCTAAAGAAAAACATCAGGAAGAACATGAAGATTCCAAGAAAGAAAGAGAAGCTAGAACAACCAGTCATTATATTAAGAATCACAAGATTACCAGCCTGATATAAACTCAATAAAAACAATCAAGCAGAGGAACTGAAAGTCATGATGAAGAATAGTGTATAAAAGACTTATGAATGAAAGCATTGCGAGATCTAGAACTAGAGGTTCTCCCAGATGGAGGGAGAAGACTCTGATGATTACTTGTTCCAGTAAACCAGACATATCTCTACATGAGTCATTATATCATCCGCAACATCCATGAGTTGGAGTTCTACATCAGATGAATGCAAAGAATGTTCTCCAGAGAAATTGAATAAAGAGCGTATGAAGAGCAACCTCAAGACTTTGAGGCATACCAGAAAGAGACCCTTGCATGCAGATAGAAGAAGACAACTTGGTGGAGAACTTCCAGTGCACAGCAGAAGCGTGGTGAAGATTTTCTATAACAGAGATATTGTATCAAGATGATTACTCAGTAGATCAGATCTCATGATGATAGAGGAAGTGCCACATGGATATGTTCCAGTTTTCCAACAATGATATACTCTATTGATCAGAGCTACATGAAGCCTTCGGAGAAAACCAGGGTTCCAGACCAAGCTACATTTGAAATCAAGCATTACATTATCCGTGATGAAGTCCGGAAAAGAGAAAGTGGTTCTCCAATACATATCTCCACAGATGAGCAAACAAGCAGACATTTTGGTAAAACTTCTATCCAAGATGAAAGAGTTTGCATACTCAAGCTGGAGCTCGTGGAGACGACTTCTTTATTGAAAAAGGAAGAGATGACTCTTAGGTTGGGAGGAACATTGATGTATTATTGATTGACGGACAACCATTTTTCAGTTCGAAGAATGGTCCAGGATGAGCAGATTCTTTCCTGTTCAGAAAGCGGATTGAGATTTCTGACGAACAACGATTTCCCATTGTAGATAACATGGGAAATGGCCCAGATTGCTGATATATTATAGACAACGACTTCCCATTGTGGTTAACATGGGGAGTGGTCTAGGGAAGTCTCTCTTCTTGAGGGTTACTCAAGAAGACTGGCCCGCCTCGTCGGACAACGATTTCTCATTGTGGTTAACATGAGGAATGGTCCGTTTTGGAGGTTGGTACAAGACAATCTTTTCCTCTTGTGGTTAACACAGGAAATGGTCCGGACAGTCATTCTTTAGGGTTTATACATTCTCTCCAGGGTGCACTTGGATTAGTGTAGGAGGAATGGCCCAGGGTGGGGAATGGTCCAGGCTCAACAATTAGGGACAGGCATTCCTTAGGGTTTATACATTCTCTCCAGGGTGCACTTTGATTAGTGTAGGAAGAATGGCCCAGGGTGGGGAATGGTCCAGGTTCAGAAGACAGGACAATTATTCTTCCTTGCTTGAAAAGAATAGTCCAGATATCTCATTGTTCTACTCCGAGGGTAGATATTCTTTCAGATCTCATAGATGTGAGTGAAAGATTGGCCCAGATGATTCAGTTTATATCATAACATCGTTTCTGTGCAGGTTGATATCAGATGATTGTTATGAAGACTGTATGACAGTAGATGTATACTACTGTGGTGGATGTGTTCCACTGTTCGTGAGTATACGTTGCTGATCAAGTACTTGTGTGTTACTTGGTGTGGTAGTGTACCACTGGATTGTAGTTATGTACTACTATGGATAGACACAGTTGTGTTATATTTTTCTTCGATTGCCTTGAAGACTATCAACAGTATTGGAAATGATTATCAGTTAGATGGATAATCAAAGGACAAAGATTTCCCAGACGGAAAATGGTTCAGAGCATTTACTCTTCTAGATTAGAAGAATGGCTCTTGTATCACTCTGTGGAGTGAGCATCATGTCTGATTACTCAGATAGAGTATGGTTTCGAGACATGATGCAACTAATGACACTGATGATGATGATGGTGCTCATGATCTAGTTATGATCTAGTCTATACAACTATGTTGATGCTACTGGGTGAATGGTATGTCTATACAACTATGTTGATGCTACCTGTAATACTTCCCTAGCTAGGAGGGAGTGTTGATATTATGGCAACTGCGGGAGGTATTTACCTCCACGTGTAAACCTGACGAGGATAGAATACTCCGGGAAGCAAGAAGAAACCCTAATGAGTTGGTTAATAACCCTAGAAGACTTGTCGGCTCAAGAAGATAATTTATATTAGGTTATTAGCCTCCAAGAGAAGAAGCCGGCCATGAATAATAATATATACTGAACAGACAGATACCCAGAATGAGAAGTCGGTCCAGGCAGTTAGCCAGAATTAGTATAAATACAGGAGGCCAGTTCTCATTTTGGCAGGCAGTCTCAGAATTGCAAAGCAACACTTGTGCGCACTGCATTTGCCCATTTTCTGCGCAGGTTTGGAGGAGAGCCGCCGTTGCAGCTGCTGCAGCTAGAAGTTACGCTTGGATTATCTCTTGGTTAGGGTTTGGACTATCTGATCAACTCTTGTTGGTGCGCTATCCTTGGGGAAAGGTGCACTACCCTTTGTTTGGCTATCTAGCTTAGGGTTTTCCTTCGGAGTAATTCTCTATCAAGGTTAAGGTGCTCGGAGGGTGGCTTCGGCCTATGGTTGGGTGACAATAGAGATATTGTCAATGGTAAAACGAGGACATCCATTATATTCTAACAAGAAACTCATAAACCAATTGAGATACCTTCTCGCAAGAGACGACCAGCTTGGGCACAAGAGCTTATCAGAGATGGAGAAAGAATTGGTGGCCCAAAGAAATATTTCAGGGAAAGTAAGAAACCGAAGCCGTATTCTAGCTACGTGGCATGCTTGTGTGACATAATGGATGCAAAACCTTCTAGTTATGAAGAGGCTGCAGAAAATCAAGTATGGAAAGATGCCATGGCAAAGGAATACCAGTCCATTATGCAGAATGATGTTTGGGATGTGTTTCCCAGACCAAAGGAAAAATCTGTGGTGAGTTTGAAATGGATCTACAAGACGAAACACACAGCTGATGGCAGTATTGAAAAATATAAGGCAAGATTTGTGGCCCGAGGTTTCTCTAAGAAGCAAGGGATTGACTATGAAGAAACTTTTGCTCCCGTAGCAAGATATACCTCGATCAAGACTATACTTTCATTGGTCGCTATGATGAAATGGAAGGTGCACCAGATGGATGTAAAGGCAACCTTCTTGAATGGTGAAATAAACGAGGAAGTTTATGTGGAGCAACCACTTGGATTCGAGACACATGACAGGGAGACTCATGTGTGCAGATTAAATAAGGCTTTATATGGATTGAAGCAGGCACCTAGAGCATGGGAGGATTGACAATTTTCGGATGAGCTTGGGTTTTACCAAGAGCAGTGCAGATCCTAACCTTTACCTAAGGTTGAGGATGGTGAACCGATGATTCTACTGTTGTATGTAGATGACCTGCTTTTAAGAGGTGCGGAAAAGCTCATCACTGAATGTAAGAGAAAATTGGCTGCAGAATTCGAGGTGAAATATTTAGGAATGATGCACTACTTCTTGGGACTAGAAGTTTGGCAGAGATTAGATGGGATTTTCCAAAATCAAGGAAAGTGTGTTGTGGAAATATTGAAAAGGTTCGAGATGTTGGACTGTAAGGCCATGGTTACCCCGATGGTATCAAATCTGAAGTTGTTGCAGGATACAACATCAGAGATTGTGGATTCTATCGTATACAGGCATATAGTGGGCTCGTCGATGTATTTGACGAACACAAGACCGGATATATGTTTTATTGTGAACACTCTGAGTTAGCATTTGGAGCAGCCTAGACAGGTTCATTTGGTTGCAACAAAACATGTGTTGAGGTAGCTTAAGGGTACTCTAGATCATGGTCTATGGTATAGATCTGACCATGAGTTTGGATTGTATGGATACTCAGATTCAGATTGGGCTGACAGTATTCTTGACCGGAAGAGCACTTCCGGACACTTTTTCAGTCTTGGCTCCAGTATGCTCTCGTGGAGCAACAGAAAGAAGTCATGTGTGGCACTCAGTACGATTGAAGCTAAGTATGTGGAAGCATGTGCAACGAGCAAAGAAGCAGTATGGCTTCAAAAGCTGCTGTCTGGGTTATTTGGTCTTGGATTGGAGGCGACTTGCATTTGGTGTGACAACCAGAGTTGCATGAAGTTGTCAGAGAACCCGATGTTCCATGACAGGTCGAAGCAAATTGAGATCAGATACTACTACATCGGGGATATGGGATAGAGGGGAGTAGCGAGGCTCCAGTTTGTGACTACCGAGGATCAGGTTGCAGATGTGTTCACCAAGCCGCTGTCGAAGACGAAGTTCGAGTACTTCAGAGACAAGCTTGGTGTGGTCCCTCTTCAGAGGGAGTGACAGGTGCAACTCATCCAGCATGAAAAAGGGCTGGCATCGAGTATGGAAAAATCTCATTCGGCATGAAAAAGGCTTGGCACCGAGTCTGGTGGGTCTCATCCAGCATGAAAAAGGGATGGCACTGAGACATGAGTGCACATGATCAATTACTGATGCATCGCAAGGAGTGGATGTCTTGGGGACATATTGTAGCTATTGAGAGCTACCCACAGACCTTGGTTGCATGGGGTGAAGTCATGTTGCATTATGGATATCCGAGGATGTATAGATTCACATGTTCAATGGTCAATGGATGTGAGCTCGTGTGGTATCAGACTTGGAGTCTGTGTCTGGAAAGAATACCTTCCTAGTTAAGAGGGAGTGTTAATATTTTTGGTGTTATTGCGGAAGATATTCTTGTATATTTGTTTTAGTCGAACCTTTAAAAGGTTATTATAATTATATTGTACAAGTCCGCTCAACATAAATTATTATATTATTATATCCCCATTGTGGCTAGTCTTATGGGTTAGTTAGGTCAAGAGTCATGTCTCTTCAAGAGACACTGTTGCGTATAAATATAGGATAGGTTCCTCTCATTTGGATAGACACTCATACACTTCTCTTGTGCATCTTGTAGTGCATAAGAAGGTCTAGCGCACAAGTCTTGGAGATTGGTTCTTTTGGTGTTTTGGTCTTGGTCTTTCTTGGAGAGCTATAGCGCATCATTGTACTGGTTGAAGGAATCTATATTGAGGATTTTGGTTGCTGGGTTTTCTCCCCCACGAGGGTTTCCCAAGATGATCTTTGTGTTCTATTGTATCTGTGATTGTCTATCTTTCAGTGATCCTACTACAATTGCTATTGGATTAAGTAATTGTAATTGTGTAACTAGAAAATTTAAAATTCCAACAATGATGAACCTGAGATCTGTGGTGATGAGGCGGGCCTTTGTTTGTGCAAGTGGACGCTGTCAACCATCTATCTCTCGGTACTCTATGTCTGCAACCTAAGGGCCTCGAGACATCATCTCCTCAGTTATCCCTAAGAATTGGGGATAACATGCCCTAGTCTCGTCATTTTAATCCCTAAGGAAAATATGCCCTTTTGAACAAGTATTTCTTCTTGACCCCATAAGCCCTTTTGGATAAGGCACTTGTCTTTTCCCATGAACCTCTAAAAATTTATAAGAAACCCAAAACCCTTTTTACCTTTTTGTTTATTAGAAATCTAATAGAAAATATTTAATTTAGATTTCTTCATTCTAGTCTAGTGCTGAATCTATTGCATATTTCATTTTTCTAGACTAGTATCGATTAGGGTTTGATTTTAAATTGATCATCTTAAAACCCTAATTGCAAGTTTAGCATCCTGGTCATCCCAGGAATGACATGGCGAAGGTAGATACGAGGACATGACAAAGCTATGGTTGTTGTAGGATGTGAATGAGACAGAGTGCTGGGAGTAACAACAGTGGCGCATATCGATTGAATGATACATTGTTGCAGCATTTGGACTGTTGGGAGTAACAACAGTGGTGCATATCAAAAGAATGCCACATAGTTGCAACAATGGGGCAACTAGGAGTGCTGCTATAGAATGGATGAGTGTGTGTGGATGGCTACGCTGTAGAGGACAACTATTAAAGAAGTAGTTGCAGACATTACAACTCAGGAGTAGCGCATTGTTGGATTGAAGCGGAGGACGTGCAAAGGGAGCTGAAGAGTCATTGCGGAAAGGATAAGCTAGCAGATGGAAGGTGAATAGATCGAAGAGCTCCGGGGAAACTAAAGAGAACAATTTTTGGAAAGAATAAAACACAACATCAGAGATATTGATGGGGAGCTGTTAAATTTGGCAACATCGATAGTCATTCTCCAATGAGAGGCCATATAGGCCACCGTGAGGCTATCCAGGGAGATTTGGAAAATCAACCAGTCTTGTGAGGTATTGACAAAAGCCAGGGGGAACATACAACCTCTGTGAGTCAAACCAAAAGTCAGGACGAACGAGATGCTATGTAAGTGTAATGCAAAAGTCAGGGGGAATGTACAACCTCTGTGAGCATAAACAGTCTAGTGCAAAAGTCAGGGGGAACGTACAACCTTTGTGAGCATAAACATACTAGGGCAAAAGTCAGGGGAACATACAACCTCTGTGAGCCTAGTCAATCCTTGTGAGCCATGAGAAAAAGTCAAGACATCTAGCAAAAATTAGGTTGAATATAAAATTCCTATGAGCTAGAAACAAACGATATTCCTAACATAGCAAATGATATAAATGTATTGATCTAGTGCGTTGGCACGTGTAACATTATCCACCATGAAGAGAAATTCGGATTGCCTTGTAAAGAGCTGAGTTGTAACTGAAGTCTCAAGTCTAGTTCTATTTTCGAACTAAAGTGTAATGCTGAGTTGTAACTGAAGTCTCAAGT
>CBVK0100972053.1:0-18029 GCA_900067695.1 Picea abies
TATAAATGACAACAATGGGTAATGAATAAATGTTGAATGTTAACTAAGGACTTTTTGTAAAGAGGGAAGATTTTGGGAAAAAGATCCCCACACTCATTCATCCCCCCTCTAATTGTGGTAGGTGTGTCCAACAGTAGCTTCCTTCAGGTTGGAGCCTCCTTCCAGTTGGTGCTGGAGAATTGAGAAGTTGGTTCTTCCTATGAATGCATTCTTGATATATATAAGAAAGAATTATGTGGTTTTCTTCCATTTAGTTTTCCACATAAACAATGGTGTATTTTGTATTTGTGGTTATGGTTGTTTATTATGCACTGATGAATGATACTATTTATGATGCAATGATATACTAAATGCATAAGTAATAAAATATTGAATATTGTTGATAAAGATGATTTTTTTATATATTGTGATTGAAAGTGGTAAAAAATGCTCATACCGATTCACCCTCCCCCCCCAAGTATTCCAACACCTTGGACCTGCTAGAGTGCATAGTGTTGGAGACACTTCTATACATCTCCAGCCTTTGGTGGAGGAACTTAGAGCCTAGTTCTGGGATTGTGTTGCAACAGTTACAAATTGTAACCAACCGTTTTTTCTGTTATCAATAAAATAACTCTCATTCTCATATGATTCTGAGTTAATTTATGATTTCGATGATATTATGTGTATGGTATTTTGAATTTGAATTGATTACATTAATTTAGTTAGCGGATAACTACTTTCTTGCAGTTTCATCTTTCTTTGTCCACAAGACTTTCAGAGGGTTCTTGTGAAAGAATTACATAGAGAGAGACATCAAGTGGGATCTACTTCAAACACAAGATTCTGGGTGCATTCTTCTTCCATTTGTTCTAAAAGTTAGTTATTGTAGGTAGTTATCCTTAATTATTTGTTTAATTAGAGTTTGGGAGAAGTTTCATTGGGTTTTGATCTATTTTGGTTCTAACCCAAAAACCATAGGAAGCAAATTTATGTAACACCTATAATAGTTTCTTCAAGTTTCAGGAGAACTTTAAATCAAATACATTCTACCCCCAAATAACGTAACACACAATGCACATTGTTATACCTATCAATAAACAAACCAACACATTATTCAATCGTCATACTCATAATTTTGAAGCATCCTACACCATTCAATTTCCTTTCATATGCACACCATATTGGCTCTTTGAATTTAGACATAAAGTTAAGGTTCAATAGAGAGATAGGCTCTTGATTGAGTATATATAATTATTTCATTCATTCAACCATGCTAACAAGTGAGGATAAGATCATAAACAACATAAACTTAGTTATCTCTACAAACTTTCAACAACATAATTTCTTCATTTATATACTATCAACAATATTTTAGCTATCATACACCATTGATATGGTTTCCATAAGCATATATCAATGTTACAAACATAACTTTTAATTTCTCATTGCAATGCCTTTTGTAACCCTACAATATAGACAATAATATTAACCAATTCTATCAATTCCAATATCTCTTACATCCCAACAATTTCATACATAAAGTTATTCAAGTAATCCTTACAATATAGACAATAATATTAACCAATTCTATCAATTCCAAGATCTCTTATATCCCAAAAATTTCACACACAAAGTTATTCAAGTAATCCTTAATGTTAGGTCCTGTGTTCATTTAGTATGAAATTCTTTCCTTAATGGTTGCTATTTCATTCATATCGTCATAGTTTTTTCAACATCTTAACCATTGTTATACAAGTGATTTAAATTATTTTGTATACAAATATATTGTTATGTAGCACCCTTGGTACTTCACATCAACCAATGAACAACACAAGCCTAAATAAAACAAAGAACACATACAAAAACTATTGTGAAGAGATATAAGCACTACAAGTTAGAATCAAATGCCATAAAAGTTACAATCTCATTCATCAAGAATTGATTTGCACTTCAAAATACAATTCTTGCTAAGTTTTTTATAGGCTTAGGTTCTCAACCAACTCTCGACAATAAACAAAGATAACAACTTTCAAGCACCACAAGCTTTTCATTGAAAATTTATCTTAATAGTTTGTAGATTAGAGAATCATGATCAACATACCAAAACACAACAAATAATGTAATCTCAATAGTGATGCATAATATTCAACTTGATCGCATCATCAAGTTGTCAAAACCACATCAAAGAGTCATTCTCCGACTCATTGGTAGAGTTTTGAAGTTCTATCCAACAAATTATCCTCTTGTCTCTTTATTAACAAGCAAAACATACCGATGATCTCACCTATTAAGCTCTTCTAGGGTAGTATTCACATTATTGTCTTACAACCATTATTAAACTATGTTCAAACCACAATAATTAATTTAGAATTGTCAATGAACCACAATTTGGATATAGAAATCATTTTACTCATGATACTAGATTGAGATATTATCTTTAATACTTAAGAACAATAAAATGCCAATTGGATCTTTTAACATACTTTTTGTTAGAAAAATATGCATAGTTGATCTAGAATCTTTTGGAACACCAACTTGTTCTTACATAAAAAAGATTTCCTCTTGACATCTATTACCCATGATAGCATTCAATTATTTAACCAAAATCCAATGATCCACACTACGATGCACTAATTTTCTTTGCATAAGTATACTAGGGTTAATATGAAACAAAATGCATTCAACAAAAATTATTGAGAATTATAAAGAGAGTCATATGAGAAACTAATTCAAGTCACATTTATCCTCACATTTATCATTTCTACCGAACAATTATTTGGCTCAACTAACTTTTCTCTATCTCTCTATGAATGCAATCCAACACGTACAAAAAGTTTAATCCATCATGTCGTTTATTTTAATTTAAGCTAATATATGAGCATCAAGGACTCTATCCATGTATTCAATCATTCTTACCCAATCACATTCAAGTGATCCTCCCTATAATCTTAACCTTGTCATTGAAATCCTTTTTTAAGAAAATTGTCCATTCAACCAAATAGAACAATATGCATGAAATATCAATCACTCGTCTTGCTTGTAATAAGTATCAAGACATACAAAATATTTCACTCCAAATTATCATTTGATTCAAGAAACAAACTTTCAACAAGTATCATGCATAATACAATCATTCCACTCAAAATCCACATGTGTTAGGGCAATAATGTATCAACAAGAAATTCAATTCATACTATGAACCCAGTATCAAAATATTTATCAACACCGGATCATAAGGTAGGGAATTCATATCCATAATAACAAGAGGTCTATCAAAAACCCATTTTAATCTCAACTTTAACTCTTTGAACATGAAACATCATCACATCTAGGCACGTGAACAAGATCTCCACTTTCGAAATTAAATTATGTCCGGACATTCTTTGGCAATAGATTACAAGAAAATATAAATCCTTCACTCAAAAATATTTCCCTAGCAAGGCTATACTTTGCCTCTACAACTTCTTGATGAATATTAATAAAATAAGAAATCCATTGGTTTCTATAACATGAAAAGGAAGGCAAGAGAATGTTCTTCCTCCTTGTTCATACCACATTGACTCAAAGATTAAAAGCATACAATAACAACATACAACAATTAGCATGCATCATTGAGACTACCAACAAGCATTTGAGTCCAATAGGTCCTAGCATTGTAACTCTCTCTTATACCACATATAATGCCTCTCAATAGGTAGTCAATCCAAAAAGTTGACAAGATTAACCCTAATAACATATTATTTTTTTGAACCTAAGTCAATAAAAACCAATAAATTGACAAGACTAACCCAAAGAAAATACTATTTTTTGAACCTAAGTAAATCAAAACCAATAAGTTGACAAGACTAACCCAAAGAACATACTATTTTTTTTAACTAAGATTTGATACACAATGCTCACTAGATTATACACACATGTTTCAACTAAAATCATTCTCATTACTAGTGCTAATATAAAATATTTGGAAATTAATGTTGAATTTTTAAATTATACGATGATATCATAATGCCATTATATATGATTTGGTTCATGGAGTGATAAACTAACCATAAAGGAGTGGACATTTTAAGGTTGATTTTATGATTTTGTTTACAGCAATACCAAATTTTTAGAACATGATTCCCCTCCCCCCCTCTGACAAAAAAAAAATGGGTGTTATTGGCAGCACCACTTTTTGATTTGGAGGTTGACTTTAAGATTTTTGTTGCAATGGCACTGGTTGTTGAGGTCATAGTTTCAAAAATGTTGCAATTTTAAACTTGAATAATACAAAATAAAAATGATGCTACTAGTAGCACCACTTTTTTAAACTTGAATAATACAAAATAAAAATGATGCTACTAGTAGCACCACTTTCCACCTTTAGGGGTCAATCTCAAGATTTTGGTTGCAATGATAATAGTGTTTAAATTCATGGTTTCAAACAAGTTGTAAATCTAACTCCGAACAAAAAAGTGTTCTGCTAGTAACACCATTTTTATTCAAAAGTTGATTTTAAGGTTTTTGTTAGCAACAATATGGGTTTTTAATGCCATGGTTGAAAAAGGTTGTAATTTTAACCCCCAAGAAAAAAAAAATCCACCAATTACACCATTTTTCAATTCAATGATTGATTTTGATGTTTTTGAAACAAAAATATGTGTTTTTGCTAGAGTTCTCATTTTGAGGTCATAGCTCTAATCAAGTCAATGACTATGTTTGCTAATTTTGCATACATAAAAAATGGTAAAACGAGAACACATATCTTTATTGGACTGCCCTCTTTACAATTGCCACGTGTCATTTTTGAGTGGAGAAAAAATTGTCAAACAACCATAGGTAACAATGCCTTTCTTAAATGGATAATCATCGATTTTCAATGTTAAAAATAATTCCTACTAATTCACCATTTCTTGAATAGATAACTTGATATCTTTGCACAAAATACTCTTTAAATAGGTTTCCTCTTGCATGGATGATGATGAACTTTCCTTCTAAAACTCATTGTATCCTTAGTTACTTGAAATAATCATCACACATGACAACATCCTATTTTTGAAGATAACATCTTGGAAGGAGCACGCCTTCAAGATGTGCTTACATCACACCCAAGTCAACACATAATTCCACATGTCAAGGAAAGAATGAGTTCACATGTCAAGTATATAAGCAAATATGATGATGAATTAAATATATCAATGAAATGTACCAAACCACCATTAAGTCACACCATGGATACCAACATCATTGAATGAGAATGATGTAGAAATATGTTATGAATCTAGAGCGTGTAGAAATAAACTCATTCCCTTAAATAACAACTATCCAAAATAGTAGTAACTTCCTAAAAATTAGGAAACTCTAAAAAATAACTCTTACCAATACAACTAAGTACACACAAACCTTGCTATAAATAGAAACTCTTGAGATCGTAATGCTAAATATACCACTAACCTCTTAAAAAATTGGAAGTGACAAAACTAAAGTTCTATTAATAAGGAAGCAAGCATGCATGCCTTCTATATATAAACTTACTATAAATAACATCTAAAAGTAGACATTACAAAAAAGAGTAAGTTCTCAAAATATGTAGATATGAACAATGGTGACACCTACCAAAAAATATTCATGCCTATAAATGGACATCGGTAAAAATAGAGATACTCCTAAAATTGTAAGGAAATGTCCTAAAGTCTTTCCTGTCGTGCTTGAAAAACTACACATGCACAAAATCTCTCTCTACCCTATATGGAAAATAGTTCAGACACGTACCTTGAACTACATTGATTATGAATGCATGCAATCAAGCATGTTAATAAAAAACACCCTAGAAGATAATGTCGATGTGGATGGATTGAAGATGGATTGTTGATGACAACATTAACAGTAGGATTGCATGTTGCCCTAGGTGCTAACATTGTTAAAAGAGGAAAATGGATCATTGGAGTGAGAGGCATAAAGTGAGTAAGAACAAAGCATATTGGTTAGCTTCAAGGAAAAGGTTATCTTTAAGTAAGATATTTTGGTGTAAGGAAAAAAAAAGTTGGTTGACAGGACTAATCGTTGCTAAAAAATCATTTCAAGAGTTGAATTTGGTTTGAATGTTGCAAGTTTGTGAGAGGTTGGTGTTATCCCCTACTCTAGGGATAATTAAGGAGATCATGTCTCGATTCCCACAGGTCCTAGACATGGAGTACCAAAATCCGGATGACTTGAGCATGGATATGAAGGGCTCCTCTTTTCTTCAATGTAACCCAATTATCAACAACAATAATATCCATCTCACCAGCCTGATCCTGAAGTAGCAGTAAGTCTTTCTCCATGAGGTAATGAGTCCGGGTATCATGGTATGTGTCACTCTGATTCTTGAAGCACTTGAATATGTTGCATTAAATTCTCCCTCATTTCATAACGTTTTCTTGGAAATTATGCTCTTTGACTTGTTCATACCTGGAAGTCTGACATGGTGCCCTGGTAAGTTGATCTCCCTTTAGGATGGGATTCCATTGGGTGGCTCTGTAAAAGGTCAACGTCTGTTCCCTCCATACTTACCACTTTCCATATTTGTTCCTCTCATCTTCCCCTACTTTTGTTCGAGCATTGAGATTGGATACACTAGGAAGGGTTGTACCTTGCCTTTTGGGAAGAAGAGGCTAAAGGCCTAGAGGGTAAAAGTAGCCGGAAAGAGTTAAAATTCTATTGAAACCTTTGATATGTTTCACCCAGGGATTCTCGAGAAATCGATAAAAACCTTCTTAGTAAGAAAAGGGAATCCATAAGATAAATAAACACTCAAGGTGCTAGTTGGTGGATAGGAGGTCTCATCATGAGCCGACCTATTATGACCATGGGCATGTAGTGGTATGACACTACCACCTATATGGTCACCAAATCAGGGTAGTGGCTCTTGGTGGCATACCCAAGAGAAAGGGGGTCTCATCACGAGCCAACCTTCTCATCTATGTGATATGTTTGTGGATAACGTTTTCATGTATGGTCATCAAGCCATGATAGTGTCCCTCAATTATTCCCTTGAAGAACAAAAAACAATGAAGCTAACAGTAAAAGGCAATGAAAGGGATAGGAAACAATAACATCTATGACAAGGTGCAGCTCGCCCTCTACAAAGGCACCCACAGGTAAGACCTACATTTCCCTGTTATTACTGCACTCCATGCCAAAACACTTACCCTATTACACCTCATACACTTACATGAACTGGATTGGCTCCCACCTGGGAAACACCCCAAACTTGAGGAATGTTAGCCCAATAGGACACCCTGAGACCTTCTCCAAATCTAAATTGTCAAATTGCATAACATCTTTGAGCATTTTTATGGGTAAAGGGGGGTTTAATGCACATGTTTGTGTAATTTGATTATTGGATGTGATTTACATGTTATGATCCATGTGACTTATGAACCCTTGGAGGGCATACTTGTTGTTGTTGCAGGACCTTTCCTAGTGGACAGGTACACATGAGGGAATGATTATCTCTGACCTTCATGGGGGCTTAAATCATACAGATGGATGTTGTAACCCCATCTAGGGGCAAGAAGACATCATATATTTGTACCGGGAAGAAAGAAGGACGTCACCTTTGGAGGCACCCTGGTAGACCTAGACTCTTAGGGAATATTTCTGTTCCACATGGACGTTGTCCTTTAAAATCATAAGATTGTAAATGTGTTGAACCTAGACATAATATATCTAGCTAGAAAATAACACACACATTTGCGGAGAGAAATTGAGAAAGAAGAAGAAAGAGAGAAAGAATGGAAGAATTCTCATTAACCAAATGAATGAATGATAATTTACACATGATATACTCTGTATAACTCAACCAATGCACACTGGAGGAGAATACGATGCACCATAGTGGTGGTATAGAGTGATCTGGACACACACCAATGGTTATGTGAGTAAACTACCACCTAGTCTAGTCTCTCGGGAAGTTACGGGAGTGAAATTCCACCTAGCTGAGTTAACTAGTCTATCAGTCTTCAGTTAACTGACTAAAACAAAGTGAAGTGAGGAGAAGATCAGGGAATCATGGGTAATTCACTAGTATGGTGATGATCCCAAAGACAATGCAAATTAGCTAGTGATGATCCTAATGCTACATGGTGATAAAACTAATGTAGCATCTACACTCCACTCAACTGATCAAACTGAAGAGAATATTCTCCCGAGAGGAATATTATTCCTAAAATATAGGAGACTGAATAATGACTAATAAAAAAATGAAAAACCTTAGGAAAAATAAATCCTAGGTGTGTGTGAACTAACTCCAACACCCTCCCTAAACATCATTATGGTGAAAATAAAGAATGGGTCCCGGTAACGAGGCCATGTTAGGTACCCAAATACAAAAGATAGACTGAAATAAAGCGAGGAAAGAGGGAAAACCTCATGGGAAACCCCCCCCTCAAGGTACAATGTATGTAAAAAGAAGAACTGACAATTTCTAGGCAATTGTGTCATTCACTCCAAGACGACTTCAAAGAGAATGAAACTTCTACTCAATGAAGGTCTTGGTGAAGATGTCTACAATCTATTCTATTGAAGGAAAAAAATGTAGGTCAATGATCCCCTCATGTACTAAATCCTGGATGTAGTGCATGTGTATCTCGATGTACTTTGTTTGTTTCCTCTGAAATGGATCTTTGCAAAAATTCAGAGTGCTCTGGTTGTCACACCAGGTGACGATCGATCGATGAAACTGAATGCCCAACTCAGTGAGAAAATGTTGTAGCCACATAGCTTGAATGGTTATGTTAACTACCCCTATGTACTCTGTCTCGGTTGAAGATAGATAAAAAAAAAACTGCTTCTTGCTCTACCAATAGATAGGCCCAGAACCAAGACTGACTGAGTAACCAGATGTGGACTTGCGATCAGTACTGTCTCCAGTCCAATCAGAATTAGTGAACCCGATCAGATCCAATGTAAAGTCTGCTGCATAATGAATCCCAAAGGTGATGGTGGCCTATACGTATTGAAGGATACACTTTGAAGCCTTCCAATGTAGCTTATGCGACTCCTGCATGAACTTGGAAACTACACCAACTGCATAGGAGAGGTCTGGTCTGGAGTGTGTGAGATACATCAAGCTCCCTGTTGATGATAAAAATCACAACGAATATTTCGCCTACAAAGTATTTCTAAAGCCTATTATTATAAGCTAAATATAATACTAGTAGGTGGGGCCCCTTGTAGATTGGAGGATCAGACCTAGTTCTTATTTGATGTTTATGCTGTTGTTTGACACTGCTTACAGGTTTGAGCATGATTGATGTTAAAATGTTGGTTCTATTCGCAACAAATGGATGATGGATAATGCATGTTATGTGTTGGTTCTGTTGCTCTAGGCTCTAACTTCATGTCATGATGGCTTATGTTATCCATTGTTACCTTTGCTATTTTCTCCTTGATTCATTACTTGTGACACCTACACAAGATACATGTTAGTAAAAACAAATAAGAGCAATTGAAAAGAAATAAAAACAATATGGACAAAATTCAAAAGGAAGAGACTAAAGGAGATACCCTATACTATGCTATGCTACATTATATACAAATGAAATTAAAGGGATTGTTGTTAGTCCTAGATAATGAAGTTAGTGGCTATACGATGTATTGAGTTATATGAAAGAACATTTGATATGCATTATGGTATGTTTGGAAATGGTTCATGTGATATAGGGTGGTGCATTTGGCAAGTAATGGATGTTGGTTTTGATGCATGGATTAATTGAATGGATTAATGGATGGTTGGTTGGCGTGTACTAATTAATTGAATGAATAAAGGATGGAAGCGACGTGCATTTACTACACGTCACTCCATACCTCTCCCACTGGCTGTCACCCTAGCTTGGCTATTATTCAATTATTGTTCATTGTGGTTAAGCTCCGATTTTCAAGCAAGGGAAGAACTGCTCAACCAAGCTCACGTTTTTAAGGCTTTTTGTTTACATTTTTGTCTTTTTCTTCATCCATGAACCCTCTCTGGATATGAAATAGATATTGGCTCGGTGATGTATGGGTCTGTGATTATCTTGATACTGACAACTATGTAAACTTGTGATATTTCTCTGGAATGGTTGTTTGTGTGGTTTTTGTTGCAAATGGAAAATGATGGTTGAAGTCACAGTTTCATTGATTATTCTGAGTGGTAGAAGCCATGAAGGCTCTCTGTTGTCCTTATGGGTTTTTTTTGGAGGGTTCATTCGGTCCATACTTGCTGACTGCCTCCACACAATTATTGTCACCATGCCCGGTTGTATTTGTTGTTATGGGGTTGTTGGGTTTGATTTCGAACCACCTTGTGTCACTAAATATCGTTTCACCTGGGTATGGGCTCATTTATACTATTGGTGTCTGCATAGTTGGTTATGATGGCTATTATTCCAAGGGCATTTCTTTGGGCTTGATTGCTATTTCATGGCTCTATTTTTTTCCAGCATTGCTCAGGTTGATTGAGGAAAACTGCGAGGGTTATGCCTTGTGTGTTCTCGGTGTTATTTATTGGCCTGTGAGGAACCTATGCTCCTCTATTCATATTCACTCCTTCCTGGTGTGAATTGTCACTCTTCTTGCAAACAAATGGTTATGTGGCCTGTGTGTCCACCGTGTTTTCTTGAAATTTTCTCACTACTGTTGGTGGTCGATTCCAGTCTCCCTGTGTTGGTTCCATAGAGCGAACCCTTGATTATTAAAAGCCCATTTTTAATAAGTGGCACCAGTTATATCCTGTTGGGTATATTGTTGACTGTTGTGAGTTGGTGGAGTATCATTGACAGTGGTTGATTTTTGGCTCATCTCTGTTAATAGCGTTGGTAGTGGTATCTAGTCATTTCATTATTTATTATAACAGTCGAATCGATAGCTCATCATGGTTAATTGGTTAATTGGTCGAAATGAAGTGGGCAAACAGTCACTGCCTCTTGTGTTGTAATCGTTGGATTGTTGACTCAACATTGTTTTATGGTTTGATTGGGAGTATAACTCTTTGTGTTGTGCATTGGGTTGTGTGTTTCCTACAACGTGGTATATGTTGAAATGATGGTTTTTGTTAATGTGTGTTTTAATTGCCAATCGATATTATTGCAACTTAAAATCATGATAGTTGTGTCTTGGATGTCTATTGTGTATGTTTATGGACATCGTGCATCATCTCAGAGATGGGATCGAGGTTCATAACAGTATGGTCTCATTGCAATTTAAATTATTAAATTGAATTGAGGAATGAAATAGGGCACGATTTTAAAGGAACTTGTGTCTGTGTTTGATTTGAAGGATTAATTTATGACAATGGTTGATGTTTTGATGTTGAATAGAGTGGAAACAAATGAATGTGTGTTCATTTGAAATTTGTTTTGAATATAATGGAACAAATGAGAAGGAACATAATTCTAATACAGGTTATTTTGGAAGGAAAATTATTTTGAGTATGATGGCACCGTGTAATAGAAAGTGTTAAAGATTTAAATGTGAACAATGAACAAATTTAACACACAAAAATGGTTAAATTATACACACAATAGTTGTTACTTGATCACAGTAATTGGTTAGTGGTGGATCGTTGCATTAAATACAAAATGGTTTTATGGATTACTTAATTAATTTATGAACAATATCAACTCTTTTTCCTTACCATTATTTCACTTTTTATTAATTACAATCCCCTCGCCTTCCCATATTCATTACTCACTCCCCGTTCCTAAAATTTAATTACAGTTAAGAGGAGCTATGTATTGTGATAGTTTAAGATCACAGGGATGGATTACAATGATATGTTCTTTGGTTTACATTTCAATTGATTGTTTGTTGTCGGTGAGCAGTAACCATGTTCTTTTCCCCCTCATTTTAACATTTTTCACTCGATACAAACCCCTCGCATATCCCAGAACCTTTGTTCATCTCCTTCTCATTGACAACAGTTAAACAATTTGTATGGATTGGATTGCATGAGTCTGATATGTTGTTGAGCCAAAATTTATTTCATATTTTAAAAGAGTTGTCATGTATGGTTGTTAAAGAAACTATTTGCTAATCAATCATGCATATAGGAATGAGTTTTTTCAGCCAAGGTAGCCATGGTAGAGGTAACCGAGAAAGAGGTAATTGAAACAGGGGCCCTAGAAGGCCAAGATTTTCCATTCATTTTGATGTTGAATCACAAGAGTTAGGCCAGCTATTTCAAGCTGGGTTTTTCAATTGGATTGGGCAAGGAGTGGTCCAACCTAGGCTTGAAAGGACTCCCTTCCAAGCTCCACAAGCCCCTGGTATTCCCGTGCCCCCTCATGTATCATTGTGTAACATACCTGACCACCCAAAGGCCAGGCTATGCCACTTAAACATGCCGCAACAGACCCAACCACCCACAGGCTAGGCATGCTGCAGTCCCAAGACTCAATTCTCTGATCTCTAATTCAAAAACAAAGGACTTGTCAACAATGTTAGAATCATGCACACCACATGCATAAGACAAGATCCATGTCACACCATAAAAGAGATAAACAACATGCCATGCACAAAAAATAACCATCAGACAAGCACATTAGAATACATATCTCAGAGATAATTAAATACACAATGGAATACATTAAACAAAAAACATAGAGAGCACTTATATTTGCAAGTAAACGTTCACCAACTGGGTGCAGACCAAGGACGTTCCTCCCAACCATAGACAATGTTGTTTATTTACTCTCAACAGCAGGTCACCCTTGAGCCAGGGCTATGAATCCACAAGGACGGGTCCTAGGCCAAGTCTAAATTCACAGTAGTTGGCTAAGTAGCTCTCAGGTTTCCCAACCTCACAACAATCATAATTTCCATCTCTCTTTCCCGCTTAGCCTACAAAACCCCAAGAAATGAACACCTTTATTTTCCATGCAGTCCCTGAGGCTATTCCATTTCTCTCCAAGGACTCTCAGCTGTGGACAGTTCCATCCGAACTGCCATCAAGTTCATGCACACAGGCATCCATTCCATCTGAGAATGATAAGTAAATCATTACATCCATTCAATGATGGCTCTCCTCTTCCTGTCATTCGTTTCCATGCTCAGTATAAGAGCACATGGAATAACAATAGTGAGTGAAGAAGAAGAAGAAAGAGTGAACCCGTGAGAAGAGGATGAGCCAAGGGAATAACGAACCCAAAACAACCCCCAAGGGATGTTTAAATAATTACATGAAGACAAGAGCCACATGGCCTCCCTCCCAAGAAGCTCATGTAACCCCCTCTTTTCCATAAAATCAATTATGGGTAAATAAAATAATAATAAAAAGACTTAGCCCCTCAAGCCCCCTCTCTCGTGGAATCATATCTCCCTATCTCTTTTGTCCTTGTTGGTCTTGCAACCAACAATTTATTTTGTTAATGTATAGGAAGTGTTACATTTCCTAGGCACTCTGTCCCCTTTTCAACTTTACCAGCTCACTAGCCTGAGTCATATTTACATAATACATTATAGTTTATAAGGGTTAGAACCGAGATGTTACATCCCCCTCCCCTTATTTTAGCACTTTCCTCAGTGCACAACACCATTCCAATATTATTAACATTACAATTCCAGGCCCTCTGGCCTTAATTCACATAGGCAATCCAACCCAATCTTATATACATAGGCATTCTAGCCTAAAACATGTATGCATAGGCATTTTGACCCAAAACATGTATGATGATCTTCATAATTTATATTCCTGGCAGCAGTTCCAAGCAACAATCTCTCCTTCCCTCTCAGCCCTGCACAACCCAAAGAAATGAACCCCTTTATCTTCCATGCAGTCCCTCAGGCTGTTCCACTTCTCCTCGACTTCAGTGCACTTGGCCAGAAAGTTTCAGAGTTGTGGGTTCCAGAACTCCAGTTGTAGCAAGTCCATTGGACTTTCTTCATTCCATGCCTTTTTCATTTAATTTCTCCAACATCACCTTCTTTTCTCTCATAGTCTGGTACTTTTCTATATCTTCAACATTCATCGTTTTCCTATGACATTTCAAATTAGTGAGCATGTCAGTTCAAAATTTGTGCATAAAATTCTCATTCTTTCTCATATTGTAAGAGTAAATTTTCATAATCCAATACAATACTTATTTGTGTGTTTCATGGATCTGCATCCATATGGTTGTCTCGTTAACTTGGCTCACTATTTTCCTTGATGTACCCATTGTGTGCATGACCCCAATCAAGAGCTATCAAAGTCTCCTCTTCCTTCTGGTCACTCACTTTCCAAGCCTAGGCTCAGGCATCCCCTTCTCTGCTATGCAGTCCCTTAGGCAATCCATTTTTCATGACCAAGATTCTCTTGCACACAAAGTTTTCTAGGGACATAGGGTTCTCATGTCACAAAAATAGCCTTTTCCATGCTTTCTAGCTTACATATCCAACATATCATTTGTATTATACACATACATTCATCATGATATATCATTATAACCATTTCAACATAAATGTCAATTATGTTTTATACAAGAAAATAAAATTTTCCAAGCATGATATTTATGCTCATAATGGTTGGCTCTGCAGCTGTAGATATCGATCTTCCTTATGGGCTTACATCCATGCCATATCCAATACCATTCTACCTACAATTTCTTCAATTTACATTCGACCAAAACAATTCATCGATAATTATCAAATAATAATTCCCAAAACTGTTTTATATAGGAAAAATAAAACTTCTAGACATGAGCTTCTGCTCATAACAATTTGACTCTTGTATCAATAGGCATTGGTCTTCTTTATGGGCTTACAACACTGCCATATCCAAGACCCCTTTCCTCCTGCAATTTCAACATTCCTCGGCCAAAACAATTGTCACTATCTCATGTACAAGACATATATTCTCATGGCAATGATTCAAAACAAAATCACAAAGTGCTCTCATAATTGTTTACAACTACAATTCAATTACTTCTATTAATACAACTATCAATTGGAATGAACTCATCATTACATACACATGTATTAACAATCATGCAAACTTTTCATAATGCAACAGTTAATAAGATAACAATCAATGTGCCAATACCCATGGTCACATCTACACAATGCATCCATGCATTGTCTACATAATACCACATAACTATGTCATGTATTCCACCATGATGAGTTGGAAGGTCTAGCCAACGATTCAACACATCATCCACACACTTCCTACTACTTGCCTAACTATTTGGTTACCTTCCTTTTCCACCCAAACACAACACTAAGAATATAATCCTTAAGTGTTCTTTAGTGTTGGAAAAGAGGTTTCAATCCAAACATCAAATATACAGTAGATACTATCGAGCACTCACATAGCGCTATAGCCCTTCCATATCCAACCATATTATGGTCTCACACATGACTAGATCTATGTATTCATTGTTATATAAGGAGTATGTCTCCTCAATTACCTGGTTATGATCCCATAACCAATCATAACATAATATGCAACTAGCATTTTATCTAAGTGCATTCTAGCATCAACAACACTTAAACACTCTGGGTCTTCAGCCATTACATGTCAATTTAAATACTGAAAATTAACTGAGGGAATCCTTACCTCGATTCCCTTAAACATGTATGCATCAACGAAAACTAAATGCATACCTGCCTGGTTGTTACCAACCTACTTGTTGTTGTTCGACCAACTGATATTTGTAGAAGCTCACAGACTTCCCCAATCATCATTTTGATCACCATTCCTGCCATCCTCATGGGTCTTCACCTCGATGAAAATTATAAGAAACAACAATATCCACATATTTAACCCTGCTATATCATTTTTCTTGAATACACAATCCATCCTTAGTCATACTCAAACATTATTTCATAATAACAAACTATTCTAAGTTCACCAACATGTTATATGCATATCCAAGCATGTAGATATGCAAAATTACACATCTATATGCACCAAGCATTTACTGTCAACATGCCTACTAATGCATATGCAATTTAACTGTTAATTTTTCAAAACCCCAACCCAGTTTCAGTCTCGCTGATTTTTCAGCCAAATTTAAATGCCAAACTCAGTTTCAGCACTGTTTCAGCATATGTTACAGCCCTGTGTTTCAACATATACTCACAGCGGTGTTTCAACATATGACTCAGCACTGTGTTTCAGCATATGTTACAGCACTGTGTTTCAGCATATACTCACAGTGGTGTTTCAGCATATGACTCAGCACTGTGTTTCAGCATATGTTACAACACTGTGTTTCAACATATGTTACAACACTGTGTTTCAGCATATACTCACAGTGGTGTTTCAGCATATGACTCAGCACTGTGTTTCAGCATATACTCACAGCGGTGTTTCAGCATATAAAAAAATTAACAGAAAATAAACTTCAGAACTGAAACATGAGGATTCTGAACATCGTTTTCAACGCAGAAATAAAATATCAGGAATATGCAAAACTCAGAAAATATAGACACAAAGATATTTAGTCTAACTTCAACCCTGGAAAAACCCACAAGGGGAAAACCAGTGAGAGAGGGCTTTGTATTATTTATGAGCTTTTGAGAAATTCTTTTACAACATATTAATCTTCAGATATTTACACAAACTTATCTGGACATTCCTGTAGCTTTGCTCCTCGATTTCTGAACTAGAAATCTATACAACTGTACGGCTGTCCCAACAATTAACGTTGTACAGACTGTCACGAAATTCGTGTCAAAACTCTGCTAAGACTCAATTTTTGTGCCACTAAATGATATTCGGTAGCCTTGGAATGCATGCCAATACTCCCAGAAATTGCAGCTGCTGTCTGTTTTCTTCAGCTCGACCTCTCTCTTGCTCTCTCTTGTTCTCTCAACAAGAATGCTTGAGCTCCTCTTGTTCTCTCAACAAGAATGCTTCAACTTCCCTGTTCTTGGCATCTCACCAAGAACCTCTTGGCATCTCACCAAGAGTCTCTTGCTCTCTCAACAAGACTGTTGCTACTTCTTACCCAAGAATGGGTGTGCCCTCTTGCCTTAGTCGACCTCATGAGGGAAGGTGAGGAGTTTTCTAATCTAACGACTGAGATTAGATTAGATGGGTGGCTGAGATTTGGTGTCTCTTCACTCACCCTCACTTTAATCATAAAGTCACCTTTTAATTTGCATCTCACAAATTAAATGACTAGGACCCACATTCGGCACTTTCTCCCCCTTAGGCACCTAGGGAAGAGAAACACTTGCCTTGGTACTTTATTTTAATTAAAAATTTAACACTCCCTCATACCGAGGAAAGTGTTACTCACCACTCCAAGCTTGTCCCTGAAAAATACAAACTTGCCCATGTTCAATGCCTTGGTGAGTATGTTTGCAACCTGCTCCTCAATAGATATGTATTGTAGCTCCACAGCTCCTCTCTGAACATAATCACAGATGAAGTGATACCGAATCTCGATATGATTAGACCGGTCATGAAAAACTGGATTCTTTGAGAGTTTAATGCAACTCTGATTATCACAGTAAATCACGGTAGGCCTCAACTGCACACTGAACAATCCAACCAACATCTTGCGAAGCCAAAGGGCCTCACAACTAGCCTGACTAGATTCCATATACTCAACCTCTGCAGAACTCAAAGCCACTGACTTCTGCTTCCGACTGAACCAAGACACAACTGCTGATCCCAATCCAATGCAATACCCTGAAGTTCTTTTTTTGTCACTGACACATCCTGCCCAATCTGAGTCTGTATAGCCAACTAGACGAACTCCATCTCCTCTATGATAGTCCATACCATAATCTACCGTACCACAAAGATACCTGAGCACATGTTTTGCTGCCACCTAGTGCACTCTCCTTGGCTCCACCATGAACTGACTGAGAGTGTTGACAACAAAACAAATATTTGGCCTGGTATTGACCAAATACATCAATGACCCGATCAACTGACGATACAAAGTGGAATCCACCAACTGTGACTCAGAAGCTTGAAGCTTATTCCAGTTGGTAATCATGGGAGTGGTCATGGGCCTGCTATCCCCCATCTGAAATCTGCTCAGAATATCACACACATACTTCCCCTGTCCCAGGAAGATGTGTCCAGGCTCCTGCCAAACCTCCAATCCCAA